>KN888770.1:18290-34426 GCA_000934455.1 Apostichopus parvimensis | reverse complement strand
TCCTCCATATTTTTCACTGGGGGGGGCTGGCGCCCCCCAGCCCCCCGGTTCCTACGCCCTTGGTTTTGACAATTTATCCTTCACTGACTTTTTTATGTTAGCTAATAGTAGTTGTACCAGAGGTCATTGCCTTAAACTCCAAAAGTCACAAAGTAGGATTAATATTCGGCATAACCTTTTTTCTAATAGGGATGTGAATGAGTGCAACGGTTTGCCTGATAAAGTTGTACTTGCAAGTAGTGTAAATGGGTTTAAGAATGCTTTTGGACAAGCACTTTAAGCATTGTAAACTGTTCTTAGTTTTTGTGTCTTCCTCTCCTATAGACTTAAATGTCCCTATTGATCCCTTTTTCCTACAAAACTAAACTAAGCATTAGTGTGTCACGCAGGCCTACGAATATGAAACGTGACCGAAAATAATATTATCAACTCATTATCTCAGATCTCAGTTAAGCATAAATTTAAGAGTATATTTCCAAAACATCGCATTCCATGAAACATCCTATAGAAATTTGCGAAGGATCATATGATTGACTAAGAAGTGCACCATTACTCAGGCACGTAGCCATGCAGGGGAACAGGGGAGGACTGCCTTCCCCCTCTTCCCTTCACCCCGATCTGTGCCACTATAGTGTGTAGTCTTACCATGTACAAAACATTTCACAAGTTACACAGAAACTTGTAACATACCCCGCTTTAAGGTGTTGATGCTCATCCAACTAACAAATCCCTGTCAGTTACGAACGTTACTGAGAGAGTTCAGTCATTAACGGAAGCGTTTTGATTTTATAATTTCTTTTTGTTTTGAGGAAAAGAATGTTGCGCCATCTATTGCGTTTTATAACTATTTTAGTCATAGTGCATGGGGAGTAAGTTCGTTCGTGTAACAGCTGTAAACACGTAGGATGAATGGAGCTGGAGATGCTGACCGCTAAATGCAAAGCTGGCACGTATTACATACACACTGTGCTGTAAGCCTGGGTACACCACAGGTCTGTCGTACGTACGTATTTCAAACAGTCGACGACAGTGGTAGGCCTTAACGAAATGCTGCACAGGTGCATGGATACTTGTGATCACATTTCTCGGCCTTCACAACTTTTGGGATTCTTTTAGGTCCTCAAATCTGCCGTTCATAATGCCGTTCGTTAAAAGATCGGTAGAACCGGTGGATTTGAGTAACAGACCACTTCCGAACGATGGATTATCGGAAATAGAAACCGTTACTGTCAGAGTGAGTAACAATACTCTGTGTGGATTAGTGATGCAGCTCGCAAACTTGGCATATCAAGCAAACTCCATCTTTGACGAAGTTCTCCAGGAAGGTAACAAGATAGCCGAGAAAGCAGCTCATTTGAGCGTCAGGGTTGTTAAACTTGAAGAAACTGTTTCCAAGTTGGATGCCAGAGCAGTCAGAGTTCGTAAGTTTCAAAATAGGCCTAATTGTTACTAGGGTATACAGTAAACGATCGCACAGATAAATCGATTGCCCACCTGGAGGATAATAACAAGTTCGTGTACATACATACTGTTAGTGGGTTCCTTACACCGTAATTTGTAAGTTACACTTCTTGCTAAGTTACACTGAGAGGGCTGAGCCCGTCATTTGTTAATACTGCAACTTGTGCAACAAGCAGGTAAAATTTGGCCGTCGCAGCTTTAGTTATGCTGTCTGCCCTAGCTTTGTTGCATGTTGCTACCCTCCAACACTATGCCATATCATGAGGTAACATTCAGAAAATATTGAATGTTGAAGTAGCCTAATGAAATGGTGGCTTGGGCCCACATGTTTGGGCCTAAGTAAGGCCTAGGTCTTAGTGAATCGCTCTTGGCAGATTGGCTTACTAAGTAATCAAAGAGACAAACAAATATATTCTTTCGTATATTCACATTTCTGTGCCAATAATATTCATTGTTGGTCTTGTTTGACCATTGCCTTCTGTTTTGCTCCATCACCTGGTCAAACAGTAATCAGTAATATTAAGCTAAGGTTGTACTATCTCTTTATGTTATATGTGATGTACAAGATAAATACATTCTACTGAAATAAATTAAATTTAGCCAGTTTGCTGACTAATTTTATTCTGAGAGTGAAATAATTTAAGAATGATCTAAGAGATTGAGATCGTTTTGTTTGCTTGATGCATCCCCCCATCCTCCCCCCCCCTCCCAGGTCTCACATAGGGCTCTTAAGTTAGTGTTGAAGTAGTACAAACAGAATTGATTACATGCACAAAGGAATTAACCATATCTCATTAATATTTGAGGAAGGAAAAAAAGAATGGAAGATGGAAAGAAGCAACAAATTGGAAAAAAAGAAGAAAAAGAAAACAAAATTGGAAGAGAGGGTGGGTGGGTAGTGCAGACCTGCCAAGCACACTGCCCAAGGAATTATCAAAACACAAAACCCCTGATAGTGATGCTGCTTGCCATGGATAATAATAAAGCAACTCACACAATGACTGGAAGTTAGTAGTACTATCGCTCAATCGATCATAAAGTTCATATTGAAACAATTGCTGACCTTGTCACGCACTTGTCCTGTATTGGTGTGTGTATGTTTCACACAATTGGGAAGGGAACAATGGGCATTCTGAGTAATTGTTTAGTTTACAAAACTTAACAATGTACAATGAATAGGATATATGTCTACAGTAGCTCAGGGTTGCAGTAGTGTGAGAAACTATGATATTATTGGAAAAAGATGGCTGTCTGGGATGCATTTGTTGGTTTTAATGTAATACTTGCTTACTAGGCTGATATGTGTACATTTGTTGCAAAAGAGCTAATTGGACTTTTGGAAGAGAAGAACTTACTGTACCTTATCATAATTGATGATGTGATAAGTGATTGTAGGGAACCTCTGAAAAGTGACAGATGATGATAATAATAATAATATAATAATAAATGAGACTTATATAGCGCCAAATCAGTAGACAAAAGTCACTGCTCAAGGCGCTTTACAAAGAAAGCAGATTACGGCCATTATGATAAAGGATCAGTTTGTGTCTGTTTATAATGGGATACATATTG
The DNA here is from genome assembly GCA_000934455.1 of Apostichopus parvimensis. Classification (NCBI taxonomy): domain Eukaryota; kingdom Metazoa; phylum Echinodermata; class Holothuroidea; order Aspidochirotida; family Stichopodidae; genus Apostichopus; species Apostichopus parvimensis. Next base: position 31,393 of record KN888770.1, on the reverse strand, counting down.
TAATATGGCTTTAAAGCACTGGTTGAATTATTGCTAATAATTCTTTCAATTCTTTGATAAAATGGGTGGGGATGGGGGAAGGGGCAGGGGACGAAAGACAGTCTTATAGTTAAGATAGTTTCATGACTGAATATAGAGATCAAGTTTCTCTTTAGAATGGAAATGGTACCATTTATTTTATGTTAAAGAAACTGAAATAAAAACTGGTCTGCTCACTTCATCAGGCTAAATTTGAAGGCTGATTTTCTTTCCTTTAGGATGTTGTTTATTTCTATCGCAAGGTTTTAAAGTAATTATTCATAAAACAAACAAACATTGCAATTGTCAAGATGCTTTACATATTTTCATAGATATATAATTCTATTTCATACTGAACAGACCTTACTTGATGTGGTTCTAAATTGTTTATATGCCTGAGACTTGCAGAGACATATATACACAGATGAGCCAAGCCATCAAACTTAGCAGGTATTACAGACCAACAATCATTTTTAAGCTCATTCTAACCAGTAACACAAAGCATAATTACCAACCAACAGGTCCATGGATGGTCTGTAAAAGACCCTCAGACCAGAAAGTTTTGAAAAATTTGATACTTTCATGTTTGAACTTTGACCTTTTTAAAACAGAAGACAGCACTTGTTTTTCATCTAAAGAATTGAATTTATAAGGGAAAAATACAAATTACACAAAAGCTACATTTCTAATTCATGTGTTTTCCCTCCTCCCCCCCTGCACCCCCCCAAAAACAAACTATTGCAGCATTGAGATGTGTGTTGTAAATGGAAATGTATTGTGATTGTTAGTGTACATTTAATGGTAAAACACCATTGTCATAGATTTACTGGGAGGTACTTATCTAGGCTCTTTGTCATCTTAATATGAATCAGAAAACAACTTGTTTCCAAGTTTATTTACCACAAACACTAGCCCTCCATCAAGCTTGAATATCTTGTTTTCTGTAAGCCAACAAAGCCATGGTTATCTTGACCTCATCAGTAGATTAATTGATTTTAAATCCAACTAATATTTGATGTACATGTGTACTTGTATGTACATACAGTCCTGGATGTGTTCCTGTCCACTAAGTTTGAATAGCCTTGAGATTAAAAAGGTTATCACAGCAGCTTTAGGTCACCCTGTATAAACTTGACTGTCTACCCACCTCAAATCTTTAGACCTGTGTCAATGTACTCCGTAAACAAGGACAACGATGATGCCTGCAAACTAATTCAAATAGCCGCATGCCGTTGTTGTCATGCACCTCAAGGGCAACATGTAATATTGGAGCATGACCATAGTGGCTTATAAGTCATAAAATTACATCATTTATAATTATAATATGAATGTATGTAAAGGAGGAATCCATTCTGTGTTGGAAACAAAAAATTGTCAATTACTGTATCTATGTCATAATTCCATCACAATGAGGTGATCTTTAGTTTGAAGTGGAAATGTTTATTTTTAAGATGTAATCAAATATATTCATCTGGCTTGGACCTCAGTTTAATAAGCAGTTTATGCATTTCAAATGAAAGAAGCGATAAAAAAAATGACATATGAAATAATTAAAGTAAACAAAATAATCAATTAAAATACGTAGTTAAGTAAATAACATTTAACATAAAATTACAAGTTTAGCAAAAAAGAAAGCATCTACCCTGTTTGTAGGTAGTATTATTGTTACACATAAATCAATGGTTGGCAACCAGTTTATGCCATGACAAAATCAAAATTTGGCATTTGGCAGCAACCCATTGATCATCTCCCTCCCTCCCCCTATCCCTCCCCCTCCCGCTCCCATCTGTCCTTAAGTTTATCATAACAATGCCACTGGAATGTGGTTGCTAATTATGTGATGGTTGGCTCTGCTTACTTCGCCGCAAGTTTGTTGATCTTGACTGGAAGCGGCTACAATATAATCCAGACATTAGCAGACAGGGCCAACAGAACACATAGGAAAACCTTTGGGACCCAAGTCACATAGGTTGCTGACAGTCAAGATAGATGATGGGCATAGTAAGTTATTGAGTAGTACACTAGTATACATGTACATTTAATGTCTACATATATACATATGTTACAAACTTGTGTACTACTCAATAATTATCATTCAGTTCAGTTATTTGTTAAATTTATGGTTAATAATACTGCATGCAGCTAGCTGTGTTGTTCAGGTCACATGACTATTGCAGTTATTATTATTCAGAGTTATATATACAGTAGATTAATACAACTTTATACACTGTCTATCTTTGAGCTCTGACTGCAGACAGCACACATCAGGGAGCTTAAAGCAGCATTTTGTGTCCTTTTCTATGGTTTTTCTCAACCTCACTGACTCGGTGACTCCACTATGCCATAACGACATACATAACTAGCTTATCTATTTAAATCTTACTTCAAATGGTGGCATAAAAGTCGAAAAATTTGCAACTTTCAACTTTGTTTTTCTCCGAGATATTTTCCGTTGGGATCCCAATAAACCTTGCCCATAATATGAATATTTAAACACTACGAACATCATTGACCAAAATTTTGCTGATATCTTAGTTTGCTGTTTTGTGATTGATATATGTAAAAAACTTGATGGACATGTCAAAAAAGTAGAAAACGGCGACCAAATGCAAAATGCTGCTTTCAGCTGATTGTATGCTTAAAGTCTATACAGTATGTTTGTCTGGGGCGCTTTTACCGACCATTGATGGACCTGTTGGCAATGCTTTGTGTTACAGGATATGCTTTGGTTGATTTCAATGCCTGCAATTTACCACTAGTTAGATATACAGTATTCCGGTCTGCCACCTTTTCAAGCTTCATGTAGTAGTATTTTTGTTTCTCGCCTCACTGTGTGAAGTTTGCTTCAAGTGTTAATACATAATAAATGGATGGTAACTGCCTGCCATTTATTATAATTTGTGTGTTAGACAGTATGTAGTACAGAACAGAACAAGCCATATAAATAATTTGTGTGTTTGGCAATATAGTACAGAACAAGCCACATACAATTTGTGTGTTTGGCAGTAATATAATACAAAAATTCATATGTGACTGTGGACTCAGTACTGTGCTTATATTGTGTACAGTCTGTGGTATAACAGATGTACTGTACTGTATGTACATACAATTGTACAGTACTAAATATTGCAGTGTGCAGGGGCTGAAATAGATGAAGGAAAGAGCTGGTATGTAAGGCTACTCAAGTATTACATAATTTATTATGTGTTGTTTAGACGGCTTGTCAGCTAGACAGTATCTCATCAAAACGGTAAAAGACTAGTAAAACTGCAATTTATACCACAAACTGACTGCATATATACTGTACTCTAGATACCATGCAGTCACAAGTTAAAAACACTTCTTAGAAATTGACAGTCTGGTGTGTTTTTTCTTTTATTGCCAAGACCAGTTTTGTAAATATCAGTGGGTGAAGAAGGTTGGATGAATTGGAAGAAGAACATGGACTTTGGTTTATGGCATCTTAGACAGAGTCAGACATCTAGAAAGCGAGTTGCAGATTTTAATGCTTGTGAAAATCCTGTTTGAATTTGTTACGGACAGATTCTTTGCCGCAGTTAAGTTCAGTAATGAGGCGCCTCTGAAGAAGGTCCTGCCAGGATGGGAAATGCCGGGCCTTGTAAAGTTATTTACCCACACTGTTCCTACACTGTAGAGACCATACAGCACTGCCAACTTTTCTGTGTGGAACTTAACTACTGTATGTAAAACCTGGCCTCTTAAAAGCAACTATATACAGTAAACTTTTTTAATTGTATGTTTTTGTGATTCTTCTCTACCCTGCCAGCAATGGTCAACTTATGGTAATATACTAATGATGCTACTGCTTGTCAATTTATTAGTGATCCCCTCAACTCACTTGGGTTCAAATTTCTCCAAAAGATAAGTAGACTTTTAAAGTAATTAGAAATTATTCCCAATGCCTTCAAAGTATGAAGGAGTAGAGTGGGTACATTTGAAATAGGAAAACAGTAAGACATCTATTTGGTCTCTTGGCTTGAACGTTCTATGATTTGTACTTTTTGGTAAGTTCAGTTGACAGTCCTGGAAAAGCTGTTAATACACTGCAGACTGTACTGTGTACACATGTAACTTGATAGGACATAGATGTCATTATTTACTTTCATTGAATAGCTCATTCACGGTCGATTTAAGATGAAGTTTTTTACAAATAGGTTGAATGTTATTTTACGCGTGGAATGTTATTATAGGCAGAGCTTTCCCACCCTAGAAGTTGCGGATTGTTGGTAATTTAAAATGTAGTGCACGTCGCTCTACAATTCTTCCCTTTTTTTCACAGCACTGACTTGGACTTGTGACTCAATTGTAACTTTTACGATATTAACTCTTATCCAAATTAATAAGGAAAAATGATACAGAACCCTTCATAAGTACAGTACTGTAAAAACATTTAACTTACTTTGCTCTTCAATAACCTGTGAACAGTTAACTTATGTGTGAAAAATTCCCCATCTACCTTACCTAGATGGAAACTACAGTAATCAGATTTTGTTCATAATTGGTAAACTTTCTTTTTGTCATATTTAGCCTCAGTGCGGTTCTTCCTAACTATTCTGTGAGGAAAGGAAACTCTTAATATCTCCAACAATCAATTCAGGAAGCATTCACAGTGAGAAAATAAATCTCGCACGATCCCAGGAAACTCAAAACGACATTCAAATGCCCAGATCATGTGACATACTACTGTTGGACAGGTGTCTCAATAGAGAGGCTATTAAAAACAGGAATTGTTTAAAATTAATAGGAAGAAGAAAATAGGAAGAGTAGATTCATTGTGAAGAAGAGGAGGAGGAGGAGGAGGAGGAGGAGGAGGATGATGATCATCAATATCGATTCATCTTGACAAATTGTGATAGTTCCTATGAATGCACATGTGTCTAGGTTGTCAAATTGCTAAGACCCAGGAGTTTCTTTTCTTTGTTGTTGATACACAGAACACTAAATTGTTATTTTGAAATAGTCTACTGAAGATGGTTTTCACTGGTCGTAAAAATAGGATTACATTTTTTCGCTCAGCTCTTAGCTAACATGTCCCATCACATGGCACTCCTTGTATCTATTTTAAGAGAATGAGAAGCAACTGGATTTTGGTCGATGATATCTCACACACGAAAATGGACATGAAAAGGACTACATTGCAAGTATATAAGAATGTTTAGTTCAGAAAAAAAAAGAAGTGGTTTTGGGCTGTGCCAAGTTACAGTATAGTAGTTGGTGTAGTGTATGGTTAAATTTACTTCACTCCTCACTTACCTGTCTCCTCACAATTAGCGCTACTCACAACCCTCAGCACTCCCACTCAACCGTGTCTAGAGTGAACTGGTACGTAACTTTTTAACACTGTGCGCCCTTTCCTTATAAATAATCAACCAGAAGGTTTTTAGGGTTGTTACATGCACATGTATGTATAGCCAACTCAGAATTGGTTTGTAGGACCTACACTTGGGCTATAGTTCACCTTATTCAATTTCAATGGATGTCATGTTACAGTATCATGAAATTCTCCCAATTTTTGAAGTTGTTCATTTTTATTGAGTCAGTAGGTTTATAATGTTAAGTAGTCTTTAATTAAAATGTGGGGTGGGGGGGGGGGCAGATTGGGGAGGGGGTTTCACTTTCAAGTGGAGTTTTAGTTACTGAGATCGTGAATTGGGAGGCAGACTTGTATGTATGTATTGATTATGGCATTTCAATAATTTTATTGGTCAGCTTCTTTGATCAAACATATCGTCAGTACAGTCTTTCAATCCTGTCTTCCATTCCCTAGTTAAGATTCTACACCGTGTTTATTATGTCTGGTGTGGCTTCTGTTTTCCCTGGCATATGGCAGCATGCAGTATATTATAATTAACTTGCTGATGTAATAACTAATTTGTGAAACAGGTCTATCAAGCTATATTAATAAACATGTTGTAATATATCATGAGACAGCAATTCCCGCTCTTTTTGTTTTGTTTATTATACTTCCATTCTTGCTGGTATTTAGCTCTCTAGTCTCTGACACTCTATTTTCTGTACAGATTCTGTGAGCATCCATAATTTGCTGGTTTCCTTTTAGAATACAGAATTATTCAATTCTGTCTGCCTTGTCCTGTTCTTAAATTATATCTGTACTGTTTGTTCCAGTGGGGATGCTAAGAGATTTACAGAGGTTCCAAAGGTCACAAAACAATCTTGGATTTGGATTTGAAAGAAATTATCATGCTTGAAGCAACAACAAACTGCTCAGTTGTTCTGGATTTGTGGGAAATCTTCCGTGGGTTAAGTAATTCCATATTGACTTTTTGTCAAATTCCCAGGACTTTTTATACATGGTTATGGGGAAGTAAATGGTGTCTTTTCCCATCATGCTTTGGCCCTGTATTCTTACTTCCTTATATACAACTGTAAAGGAGGTTGTATAGAGAGGTACTAGAGAATATTGAACATGTACGTGTTTGACTTACAGTTAAGCTATTCTCACAATATTGGAGGAAAGGTGGATGCAACGTTACCTAGTTGCTATTCATGGGTTGAGAGTAATTTGGAGGGGGGGGGGGGGGAAGGGGGGGGGGGGGTAATTTTATGCCCAATCAAAGTAGCTGGATCATTTTATTTCAAACACACAAGTTTGGTTACCAACAGTTGTGGCCAGGTATGGAGCATACACGTAATGCTGAGTTTCTCTACAAAAATTGTTTCACCTCGTACCATCGTCGTGTACTTTGAAACCTGGCAACATCTAACTCAATCCTTCATTGCCACAAAATGTTAGTACACACCGCTAAATCCCAAGCTAAGCTTGCTCGAGATTTAGTTGGATATCGAAACCCGAACTACCACCGATCACAACGAACTTACTCTGATCACGTCAGGGCAGCTCGTTTCTGTTTATCTCTAAATCCAAAATGGAAACTTGGCAGACCGTTTGCGGCTAAAAATGACTATATTATTTGCAATGTATACCTCTCACCTTGATTGTGTTCATAGTGCTCACAGGAGTTGAAACTATGGCACATTGTTGACATAAAAGTTACTGAAGTTTGAAGAAGATTCTTATCACCAGTAAGTTTTGTTTGGTCTACGAATGTGACTTCCTCAAATATTACAAATTAACGACTATTGATGACAAAGTGTATGACTCATCCTTCCAGTCTGCGTTAATCAGAGGACAAGACACATATTCGGCAATATTTCTACTGCAATAGATTCGCTGCCAAGGCACCTTCAGGAGTGATAACGTTATCAATCAAGGAGAACTGGTTTCAATGAGACACCGACGACGACTGCGACCAAGATACTTAGAAGTGTCAGAGGAAACAGAAGTCAAGACCTTAGGTTATATGATCTACCTAACGTTACTAAGGAAATTCAATAGAGAAAGGGGGTAGTTGTGACACACTTAATATTAAATCCATATGAAGGAAGTAGAGGGAGTTTGAATGGGAGGCCAGGCAAGTTCAATTTCATGCCAATCAACAACAAAAATTATTAATCTTAGAAGGGATTTCATGGGGTTTATTTTAGTTGACCCAGGTTGGAAAGAATAGATTTGTCAGTTTTGGCTGCAGAAGGGGGAAATGAAATTATTCCAGCCTGGGTAAACTTTGGTGTAAAATACAAACTGGTCTAGTGTCTACATCTTATAAGCTGAACTAGCCCAAATGCAGGTAAATTTAAGTGGCATGCTGTACATAGCCATATAGAGACAGCGTATTGAAAGGTACAGGGAGGGGATACTAGGATACACCTCAAAACGTAAGTATTTGATTAAATTTGTCATGAACATGCAAAGAAAGTTTGTCTAGAATGAGGTTGAAACCAGTGACCTCAGTAGGTACAGTAAATACTGCAAACTTGTCTTATTCAATAGGACTCTACTACCTGAACAATAGTGTGTTGCCATATTGGTAACAATAAATTTTAGTTTCTGCATAATATATAGAATTTTAGACCTATTTCTTGCTATGATTTTTTTTATTTCCATTTTGCACAACAGACAGTGGTACTGTAAATGGCCTAGTACTTTATTTTGATCTTTATTAAACCAATAGTGACGATGGGTTCACTTCCTACTGTACTGTACAAAGATCAATGGATGATATGGCCTGTACAGTGTCAATATATTCCAAGGAAATTAGTGCCCAGAGGTTCTTTGTCATGAATTTGTGGTAGAAATCCTTGTATGTGACAGGAATATGACAAAAGAGGAAGGCCCTGGGTCTATCAGAAAAATTGCCCTGGGTAAAGACCCTCTAAATATAGTCAAGGGCAAGTTGTTAACAAAGAGAAAACAGAACATCACCACACGGTATAGGGATGCCAACTGTGTATTGCGCTAATATCCAAGTATATGGCAATACTGCAGTATAAAGTGTTGTTCTGCAGATAGAATTGACAACCGTGAAAAGCTTCATAGATGGTGATACTGTACATTATAATGTAGATTGCTGACTGTAGTACTGTATTTTACATAGGAAGCCCTATGTAAACTTACAGTACCTCGTTGCAAAATTATTGCAAAATGGTCACACATTTGTTAATAGCTAGGCTGTAGAATATCTGGTACATATAAAGTTCTCAAAATGACAGAAGAACCCAGTCGTTAATTTACCTAATAATTGTGTGCAAAGACGGACTGGGAGAGAGGCCGGGGGGGGGGGGAGATGGGGAGTGTGGTGTGGGCATTGAGGATGATAAACATGTCTCATATGTAGTCCCATATGTCTCATATGTCACTTTGCACATCATGCAGAGCCTTGTCAATTACATCAGTTAAGGCCTACTATAGTACTACTTAGTCAAGTGTCAAGCCAGTTTATTGTACAATCATGTTGTTATCTCCAGACAATTATTATCATGTTGTCAACATTCCTGTGGATCCTGAACCAAATACTATTCAGCAACCAGTAAATGCACTTTAATCTCGACTGAATTGTGACATATAATCTGTCGATCAAAATGAGATTTTCAAGTCGGAATAACTTCCGAAAGGTTCTTAACCTTAACTTGATATTGAAAAGTACTCTCAGAGTAAATTCCATCTTCCACCTATCTTGATATATTTATGAGTTCTGAAAAGTTGTGTTACCTTTTGATCGGGGGGGGGGGGGGGGGCATTAAAGGGATAGATTTGTGGGTGTAATTGCCGAAGGAGGTGACTTGGATAAGTCCGGTTTCTTTTAGACTGATTAAAGGATCCAGGTTAGTAAAGTGGTGGTTTTAATTGATAGACCTGCTTTGTCAAGTGCTGTTATTATTTGGATGTATGTTTACTGGTCAAGTGGTCATCTTTGTCCAACTAGTAGAATTTCCATTCCGTACCAATTATGTGTCTTTCTCTCTCTCTCTTTGGAATAAGAACCAGAAATTTGAAGTAATAATAGAGAGAGGAAGAGGCAAGGGTAGCATTGTTGGGAATAAATAAATAATTGTCCCATTAACCAGACCTCTCTTGGCCCCCCTCCCCCACCCCCTTCCCTTCTTACTAGTTGAGTTAATCTACCATGATATTAGTGCACAAGGTAAAGATCATTTTACTAAGTTGAGTAGTCATAGACAGAACCACATGTTTTCAATATTTTATTAAAGCAAAATGTCATATACTGAACCTCAATAAATTATTTACAAATGCAAGATTTCAAACACTTGGCATTTGCCCTTCTTGAGATGTTTCAGTATTCATGAGTTATTGGGGAGAAAACATATACTTGTCTTAGCTCTTTCAGTTCTAACTTTACACGCATTCCGGTAGTTCCATCGCAGTTTATGCCATGGCTTCCAATATATATACTTCCACATGTATCTTTGTTTGCTGACCCTATAGTATTGATCTTCTGTGTGTATATCAAAAGAGAGTAGGAATGGCCTCAGAAGCTGTGTAATGTAAGTATTGATTACCCTCACTAGAGACAATCAATACATCTCTGTGTACACACACACTGTACTACAGAAGTTCTGTATGTCCTCTCACTACTATCTTTGAGATGTGGGGTCTTATTAGTGCCGTAGTACAGTTACCACTGTACATGATGCAAAGATATTGAATATTGTGTTATGAAATAAGTTCAATTATTTACTTACAATGTTGGTGATGATGATAGGGAAGGGAATCGATTGGTGATGATAAGCTGTCAAATTCAAATTAGTAACAAGGTAGGAAGAGTTGTACTTCCGTTGATGCACAGAGAAATGAAAAAGAAATTGCTGACATGTTTTTTGTTTTTTTCATTTGTTCATTAACATTGCTCAAGTTTAAAAGAGATTAAAGGTATAGGAATATAATAATAGGGCTCTGCAATGTAATTCAGATGGAATCCGTCCATAACTAGTCGTATCCAGTCGTATCCATGGGAGTTTCATCTTAACAGGATGGGGCTTGCATGATAGTATTCACGGTCTTAAATTATCACTAACTATTTCGGGTGGATGTTGGTAGGATGTTAGTGCCTTCACATATTAATGTGGACCTGTACTGCGAAATAACGTTATTAAGTGTGATAGACATCATGAAGGACTTAAAGAATATTATCTCCAACTGCATTTCCTATACAGAAGGTTTATTACTCACTTGGAACTTATGTCTCCACGCATGATCTGTGACACTCTCACTGTATTATAAACCACTGAGCATCCATGTGTATCGTATTTACCCTACCCACTTAATGAATTTAAAGATTATACATACTGTACTGTACACCTCACCATAAATCACAAAGCAACCTTATCTGGATGTTAATGTTGCAGGGAAAACTAATAACATTATTCCATAACCCAACTTTGAGAACTTTAAGAACAACAATTGATGCTTTCATTTGAATGGCTAGTACCGTCTGTATACCTACAACTGTATAATCTTTATCAAATCGAGTGTCATTTGGTAACGGTTGAATGCCTAGAATGTACTTTGCAATTGTTGCGTGTCATTCACAGTGGTTTGTGGGAAATTAACCGCATGCAAATGCTGCTACTGTATGCTCAAGGTTACGCCTCCAGTCACACCGGTATACTGTACTACATTGAATAGTCAGTGGTAGCTCAAACATGCAATACTGGCCTGTCAGAATGAATTAACGCTCAGTTGCACACATCAGCCTGTAGGTAAAGTAATATATAATGGCGGTTCTGTTTTCAGACAAAATAACAACAAGCTGGCCACATGTTTTCTTCCCATAGATTGTAACTGAAGCAATTGTCAAGGCATTGTTGGGTTTCCAGGAGATGATTGAAATGAGGTAATTCAGCTGCTGTATCTTTGTTTATGTTGGAGCCAAAAAAAAGCTAGTCTGTAAGGTTGTTTTGGTGGTTGTAGAGAGTGGATATTTCACAAACAACCTCTGACATTTCGGAGAAGCAACTGGAACGGAAAACTGAATGCAGATCTGGATGATTTGTGTTGTTGTAAACTTTGAATAGGGTAGGCTGTAGGGATGACGTTTGTAGAGCTTAAAAAATAAAGTGATGTCAGATATAACAGTGAAACTTGGTATAAACTACAGCAGTCCTGAGAGAAATAAGGTACAGTACTAATAGGGTGGTATACATCAGTAGTTAACTGATGTTTGTGAGTGTCAACTAGCAATGGGAATGGGAAAGATAAATCCAGATAAAATAATAATAATATAATAACTATCATAATAATAATAATGTAATAATAATAAAGATAATAATAATAAAGATAATAATAATAATAATAATATAAATGATAATAATAATAATAATAATCAAGTTGAATATGAAAATGAGAGAAGCAGTACAGGAAACAATTAAGAGATGTTCTGCTCAGATACAGAGGAGGTATGTTAACGAATGAACTTGATATTTGTAAACTTATTGACACAGTCTTCGGAAATTCTATTTTAGAAAAGTAGCCCGCGCTAGAACCTAGGCGGCAAGAAAACCAAACAACTTTATCCACACTCAACGTTAGTCTCTCTACCTTACGAGACTAATGACTATATATAACGGAAAGTAGAGAGAGACTCAGTCTCATGCATGGATGGAAGATTGTGTGCACTTTGAACAATTGGCGTTTCTTCAAGTTTCAAAACTGATATAATGCTATCTAGAATAGATTTGTTTTCGTTTATTTGTTACTTTACAATGTTTAAGACTTTGTAACATTTCCCTGATAAGTTTCTTCTGTCTTTTTGTATTCCTCATACATTTTGCTCGGACTAGATTAAACCTTTTAAAAATTTAACAAATGATAAAGTGAGTACCAAATCCTTGTGGTTGCCATTGGAAACCATGTAACCATGGTACAAGATTAATCAAAAACTTCACCAATCGCTAAGACAATGCAATGTATTAACTTCTTGAAGTGACAAGAAAAGACATGATTCTTATCTGGATTGAACTTCACTGATCATATAGACTTCAATGTTACAGAGTTATTTTCAAACAATTTTTATTAATGTTAGACTTCAAATGTTACAGCTATTTTCATACAACTTTCCCCATATTATGTTCCCAAATCCAAATGACACCTATCCTCATGCAAAGACCATGTGTGATGTTACCGCAGTCTTCAATGCTGATGCACGGTACCCTTCAATGGGTAGTAATTCCATGCGCCCACCTTCTTTTCCTTTTCACACCATCTGTTGTTTTGTCCTTTTCTATTGTATTTTTACCTTCCAGGGGTATAAGCAGCTGAACTTTTGTGGTTCAAAGCCATGGCCATAAGTTTTGTGAAATTTTACTCTTTTTTTTCATATTTTATATTTCATGGCATCGTAAAGTAGTGATATAACTTTGAGCCTCTAGGCAACCATGTCAAATATTAATATACATTAATATAAATTGGTTTTCATGTCCCATCTGCGATATTACATACAATCGCTTGCAACAATTGAAATTCAAAAGAAGAGGGAAAGCCATAACATACAGATGATTTGCAGGCCGCAGATTTAAATGAATGGGTTGTTCTTCATTTGATCAACTTGATAAGGGTATAGTGTGTACCCCCTGGGTATTGTATGTATCCCATGGGTATTGTGTGTACCCCCTGGGTATTTAAATACAGCAGATGACAAAATTATGATTAGGTAATGTAGCACTGGCATTTAGTTGAACTGCCTGAT
>KN888770.1:6245-18240 GCA_000934455.1 Apostichopus parvimensis | reverse complement strand
TGGGTATTGTGTGTACCCCCTGGGTATTTAAATACAGCAGATGACAAAATTATGATTAGGTAATGTAGCACTGGCATTTAGTTGAACTGCCTGATACCGAGAGGGAATTTAACCAGTCAAATATATATGAAAGAAAGCAAATAATATTTACAATGTTGGTGATAGATAGATACTGTTTAGTGAGAGTATATGTGTACCCAGTATGACTAGACATAATTCTAAGCACTTGCACACTGCAGATCTTAAGAGTTACTAAGAACGTAAAAAGAACGTTGCACTTTCAAGAAGTGGCTCTCTACAGCTTTTATCGGATGACTGAAGAGGCTAAAAAGAGAGAGTTTTTTATTTTAATCCAATCTAGCTTGCTTAGATACCTAGTACAGTATATTCTGTACGATAAGCTTCTTACAGCCAAAGTGGCTTACATCATTCCATAGCTTCCAACTACGAGAATCTTTCCCCATCATATCTTTTGCTCATCTACATCTTCCTCTGAGAACTTCCTGCCTCTTAAGTCTTGTATACCTTCTCGGTCTTGCAGATCCCCCCCCTCCCCCACCCTCTCGATGGTGCGTGCTTTGATAACACCGAGACGATAAATTTTTAGCCAAGACATCTTTACTTGGGTTTGGAATCCTATCCATGCCTGTCATTTTAATTCGGGGAGCTTTTAATCTGCTTTCAGGGACGATGGGTATGTTCACTGTGAATGGGTTAGCTGTGTCCTTGAGAGCAGTGTATAGTACTACCGTGAGTCAATTACTTCCTGGGACCAATCATAGGCCAGTCATTACAACTTACACGGAATCCTCTGAGTTAATCGACCAATCGTGTTGTTGATTTTATCGTCCAATAACCAGTAAGATGAAGTGACTGGGAAATAAAGTGCTGCAAAGGGATACTTACTTAATCAGTCTGCCCCGGCAGCTGGTTATAAAAATAAATGTTTTATTTACTTTTACATGTTTAAAGGTTCAGGTCAAAGCATTTGTAAAGCTGTTGGCCTCATATTTAAAGTAGCGTTTGTTTATGCTGATAAAGTCTGCTAAGGGTGATTATTTTCATTGCATTCAGTTGCCAGTGAACTGTGCCCCCATTTTTGCTATTGAACTTAACAGTTTGAAGTGTAGCAAATTTTTTTAGTAACCCTGAAAGTGTTGGACTTAGACTGTAAGAATAACTTTTGAGAAATTATGGATTGATAAATATGAATTTTATTTAAAGGTTAAGAAGTTTGTTGGTCAGATCTGATAATTTGTAACCCTCCCACATTTTTAACAGAAAGCAAAACAAGAAAGGAATTAAGAAGAAAAATATATGAGCAATGAAAATGGATAAGGGGAAAACAGAAATGAGTAGAATTCAATAGAAGGAAAAGAAGAGTTACCTGTCTCATCACAACAACAGCACTCTTGCAGTATAGATTATCCATGTCAGGATTAGTTTCAGGGTAATGATAGATTGTGGTTCTTCTGTTATTTGCCCTCCTTCCCAAAAAATGTTGTAAGGGTTTTTTTTTGGTTATGTCTCATTCATTTTTGTGATTATTCCAAGAATGATGAACGATATGAACTGACCAGATGGAAATGTTTAACATTACTGGTTTGTGATGAAACATTAGGATCCATCAACCCTTATACTGATTGGGCCAAATTTAGCCTCGCTGCAAGGAAATAATGAGAACTTTAGTGAACAGATTACCGCACTAATCCTCCATTTTTGTCTTTTTACCATGCAATGATTTGTTATGCCCTTTCTCTATTAGGCAGTTGAGATAATTTGAGAAATTAAATCCAGATGTGACTCTTTTCATGTGAAGTTCTGAGAAATTACCACAGCTGTTTGAATTAAAAATCTTGCTAGTCTGCAGTAGATTTATAGTTGTCTTTATTTTTTTCTGAGTGAGTGAATGGCTTGACGGTGAAGTTTCATTACGGCTAGCATTCATTTATAGAAGCCAATGGTATCAAACGGAACTTGACTGTGCTTAATAAGCTAATGACCCCACTTTTTTTTTCCATATTTATTTAAAATGACATCAAACTTAACTAGACATCTGGTTTGATATAGTATATTAGTATTACACTGAGTATTGGTTTGCATTATATCGTATCATCAGTTATTGCCAACGTTTTCAGTTTTCATTAACTGCCCATATTTTCAGACTGATCGTATGTTGATTAAACTTGATTTAGTTCGTTCCTCTCTTACCTGTCTCCATCCAATCTGCATATATGCACTTTCCTATCTACTGAACATAACCTACATGACTGAAAACGTTTAATCACAACGCCCTCTATATCCCACTTCTGGGACGCCACCCACTTTCCAAAACCAGTTTAAAGTTTGGGGATTTTGAAGAAAAAGTTTTAAACAAATAGGGTCACTGCATGTATGGTTTGAGCTTTTGAAAAGGTTGAACCTAAGTGTCCTGTTGAAGTTGCACCCGTTGGAGACATGTGTTCACCATTAATACAGTTTCCAGTCGATCAGCGACTGCCATGACAGGCGCAAGAATTGAAGTTAAAATGGAAGCTAGTCTACTGATAACAGAAATCTACATTTGTGTGGCTGTCTTTACTGTAGGCTACGATAGGCTCATATGTCAGGTACATCAGCTGGGCTTGTATACCTGCACACAAATAATACCATCGTTGAAATGAAGTGGTAGAAAGACGTAAAGTTATACCCACATTTTTCCCTAAAACTGACAATAGATCTATAATTTGCAGTTGTAAGCGTCACACACTTGACGCCGATGAGTTAAATATGGCATTATATATCTACTGCGGTGTCAAAGATCTGGTTGACATCCACTGATCCATTATAAACAGGATCTGAAACTGCGAGATGTGTGTATTATAATACAGTGTAAAAGTAAGTTGGTCTGACATTTCGATCCCAGCAGGATCTTCTTCAAAGGCTAAATGACATTAAGCCTTTGAATTTAGCCTTGTCATTTAGCCTTTGAAGAAGATCCTGCTAGGATCGAAACGTCTGGCCAACTTACTTTTACAAAATCTCCTACATAGGTTCTCTAGTGGATAAGCAGTTTGCTAACAGTTTTATTTTATATTATAATACAGAATGGATGCTCATACTGATATTGGTACTATGCTTATAATTGTGCACAAATGTAGTTAGTGCATGCATCTAGAAACGGTAACCGTAGTTACAGTTTTAATTCAAATTTGAACTTGAACTAAAACGTTAGATACTTCCCATCAATTTATATTGCTGTTATGTTATTATCGATTGCTCATATTTTGGGTGCTAAATTATTACAATTTTGCAATATTTTTGAAAGTCTTTTATTTCATTTTATATGTCACAGGTGCTTTGCAAAATAAATTTTAATTAACATTTGAAACAATAATCACCTGTATATACAATTGTACAGCTGTAGCTATGGTTACCCAATACGTGCTACTGGATCCTACATCTCTCAAATGAGCATCTCTGCAACGTGAACTTTCCATGACATGTTAGAACGGTCAACAATTCCCTCGCTTAATCAGACCGAAACTGGACCAGGAGATATAAGATCCTGGCGTAATCACTGTATTAATGCTGAGTACATGGTCACCAATCAGTTGAAGGGTTTGCTTTTCATTCTTCTCCATAGTTACTAGCTTTCATAATTAACCTACTTGTGTGGTACTAGAGATGTGTACCACCAGCCTTTGGTTTTGTAACCTGATTATACTACTCACACACATCATGTACTGCAAATGATAACTAGATACAGGACTTAGCCAGTGCGAATGGACAGATCTACCGTTGTCAAGCTGAACTTACAGTACTGTTGATGACAGTGGCCATTGACATAGATCTCGGTTTGTAGTAGTACTGCACATGTAATATATAGCCAGCTATTATGGCTGCATGAATAGAATACAGCATTGTCATACAAAATATAGCATGTTTGATTATTAGAGGTGTGTAGAGGTGTGTTAGCAAACACAAGCAGGGCTGGATGGTACCAACATTTATTTTGTCATGTTCATGCTTCGTTAGTTGCTCAGCTTCATTATCTTTGTTATCATTGTTATGTTTTAAACAAATTGGGGGGGGGAGAGGGGGGGAAAGGGATGATCGTTTGTTGGCAAGGATGTCCTCTCAACCACTCAATCAGTACATAAGCGATTGGCTACATAGTGATCGCGTAATGTCATTGGCCAGAGTAAGGCGGAAGTATAAAACAACGTCACCATGGTTGACATTTATGAACACATCATTAATGTGCTTTTTCCTTAGATATTGAATAAAGAGATTTTAAGTAACATGCAGCAATAGAGTGCATAGAAACCCAGGTCACTTGGAAATTAAAACATGGGAAGAATATCTCTTGGAACTGTATAGTCACAGACTCACAGTTGATGGGTAAGGCTAGGCTTCTTATACTTACATTCTACAGACCTACAGTATTTTCTTAACAATTATTGCACTATTTATTATTACGTGTCACTAATGGCTTTGAACCTTAAAATGCTCATGTTCACTAACTTTGTTGCTTTAGGCAGAGGGAGCTGGGACCATTGGTTGGTTTAGTCTTTAGTTTTGGCATCGATTAATAGTTTGCAACACTTTGCTTGAATAATTTGCTATAGTTCTCAAGAAACAGATTGAAGGGATGTGCTTCATCTACTGGCCTTTCTAAATACACACTGAAGTTGTTACCTGGCACCAACAGCTACTACTACACATGCTTACAAATGTGGAGACCCATCTGTGTCCCTAGGGGACCCAAAAGTCCTATTTGGTCCCTTTTCAAGCGTCCAACAAGGAAATGTCAGTCAAGATTCCATCCTGTTTTCATTTGGACAAAGAACCCCAACGGGGGTAGTGCTTACAATTACAAGAGACAGTAAAGTTATTGGAGTGATTTGGTAAAGTTTCTTTTTCCGTCTGTTTGGTTTGCCAATCGATGGACAATTTGAGATCTGAGAGCCAGGGGGGACAAGTTACACATTGTGAGGAGACTCTGTATCGTCATGGTCACAAAGGCAGACAGCCATCTGTAAAAGAAGAGGCTTTCGTGAGGATTGATTCTTACATAGCACTCGAAAAGGGACGAATACCCGCCAGAAAATTAAAATGACTTATTCTTGTGGGCCAAGATTTATTAGTTTGATGTCCAGCCTTGGGGAAATTCTTTTTTGCTTTTCATTTAATTTATTTGTCCTGTTTTGCGCTTCACTTACTGACGTTATTTGAGATTTTTTGAGATGTGTATTATTAACTTAAAGGTCATCGGTGTTGCCCTCTTATATTTACAAGTCCTTAAAGCAGATTGGAAAACATTCTGAACCAGGTTTGTGGGAAATCCGCAGTACTTTCGGGAATTTGCTGCGCAGAGAAAAAAACAAAATATAAATGAACAATTGAAAAGAAAGAAATAGAAAAGTAATAAAAATCTGATTAGTAGTTTAAAAAAAAGGAAAATAGAAAGCATCAACTATATGCTTGACTTTTCGTTTCATCTTAAGATACCCTCATGAATCGGATTGTTTGGTTGTCCTCTCTTCTGCTCTCAGAACAAGATGGCATGAAGTTTCACTTGCATGAAATTCTCAAACATAAATGCTGTGGGGAAACTCAGCAAGGTTTTCTAACTCTGGATAAACAAGCTGCAACAAGTTTCAAAATCAAAAGTTTATCTGGACATCAGAAAATATTACTAAGGCACTGAGGTGGATTAAAGTAGAAAACTATTAAATTGACTCCAAATATGAAATTGATGTTTTATTCTTTCAATGCTAAATTTTGGCCATCTCTGTAAAAGGTCTATGGACACCTAGCCAATTTGTTTTGTGTGATAATCTCGATCAAAATCTGTTGAACTTTTACGAAAAGCTCTTTTCGTTGCCAAGATATACATTTGAAGTTTTGATAAATCTGGGAACTCATTAAATATGTGCAAACTATGATGTGGAGTGTTGCGCTCTTCAATATTTTTTACATTAGGTCGTTATAAGTTAACTCCCAAGAGTTTGTAATTCCCAAACTGTGTGCATTTGTTCTAGCAAATTTGGCTCGTTCCATTGTCTTTACATAATTTACATTTAACTTACTACCGTGTATTCTAAAGTACATATCTCCTCTGTGTGAACTGCACAGCTACGTGATCGTCAGACTGTTCGCTTCTTACGTTGCAGTCGTATCGCCTGAAATGTCATACATCATGTACTGTACGATCTAGTACTCATGGTCGCATATTAGTCACTGTAAAATATCAACCTTTATATATAGACACTCTCAAACAGCCTTCGGCCTTTCCCGAAGATTCAGGCAGTGTAACCAAAGAACATATGTAAGGCTGGTAAGAGCAGACCTTATTAACAGCAATAAAAATAATTAGAGATGTGATGATCAGGTGTGAGTCATCTAACTTGTCATTAATTGAAAAGAGAGACTCCATATTTCTGAAAAGACATGAATGGACGAATGTCTGGTTCCAAACCGGATTAGCTAGATCGACACCGAATTTGTTGAATTAAGACGGTCAAAAGTGACGATTTCGATACCGGGTGATGTAAATTTTGCTGAATCAATGATTCAGTATACTGTATGTACTTTTAATGCTGTGAGAATTTTTGGAAAGATTGCATTTATAATAAATAAAAAAAATTGGTATGAACTATAAAAATGAACATGAGAGAGAGAAGCTCCTAGAGACACACTGTAGATCAGTTTCATTCATCACACATTCATCTTCAGGCTTGGCAGCTAGGAATACTGGGTGGTAATTAGAAAATACGACCCAAAAAACACCTGCTATAAACAGTACCTTGCTTACAGTTTTATTTCATTTTGAAAAAAACTACAGGTCTGTAAGGAAATGCTAAATCAAATTCTCAAAGCCCTGGTTTCATGCTGGTTACTACTGTAGATTTAAGAGGGTCCATTTTGTGTATAGTTCTCAGCACTGTGCAGTTAAATGAGGTAAAGTGCAGATATATTGCTTGATACTAAAACCCTTTGCATATTGAGTTTACTCTGTGTTCTCTTACCTGTCTCCAATCAATGTATGCACTCAGAATCTATCTAATCTAACAAATATTGATAAGCTTTTGAGGTTCATCAGCTGTAGGTAGTATACTGTAGGTCCTTCATTCTTAACCTTTTTGCATCCCATGAACACCTAGGGACAGTGAAGCAATGTGTACAGATCCTCAGGCAGGGTATACTGTTAATGACCTCACCAAGACCTCTATGAACCCTATGTCAGGAGTATGGCTTTACATATGACACAACCTTCGTCGTCAACGAGTGGGGATTAAACTTACAGTAAAGAAACAAAGTCGATCTTGTTTAATTCAGATATTTAGCAGTGTAACTTTTTCATCTCCTCCTTGAATTTCTCCTAGCAATGAATATTTTGATGATGTGTATTGAGTTTTGCCTCCTGAACGTGTTGCAACTACCTATAAGAATCTATATTTACTATCACTGCACCCAATAGTCATATTTTCTACCCTGGTTGTCATAACAGAACATCTCTTCAAAGACCAAATTATGTTGTGAGTGAGTTTTGTTTTGATGGGTGAGACTGTGAAATACACACCTTTTCATTTAAAGAGAGCTGTTAAAAGAGTGAAGGAAAGTCTGACAAGTTACAATATGTCTGCAGTATATACTTGGCCTGTGAACTGATCAGTGGTTGACAAATGAAGTGTGGAAATTTACAGGTCTGTCTCTGCCAATTATCAACTTAAGAATTGTCAAATCTATACAACGTCTTACGGTATTTGAGCTTCATACGTAACCTAGCTATGCAGATCCTATCTCTCAGCTGTTGAATAGGACACAAAGTACAGGTTAATATTATGAAGCTTAAAGGAGGCTCTTGCGGGGGGGAGTAGGGGGTGGGGGGGGGAGACGGAGTACAAAAAATACACACATTTGTCCAACTGTTTTTCAACAACTATTGCTCCGGGCTCAACATTTACATGGGAGGCTAACTGTGCATGGGGACCTTCGACATTTCAAATTTTTAAATGTGGACGTTTTCCTGAAACAAAGCTGCATGCATGACCACTTCTGTTCTATAGCTTTTCATCTTCTTCTATTAGATCTCGAACCCTTGATGCAGATTCTTTCAATCTTCCTTGGTTATATCTCTAACCCTCGATGCAGATTTCCGATATATATAATATATGTCATCTAGTGGTACAATATTACCTCACAGCTCTTGTAAATGGTATTATTACTTTTGGAAGTTTGGAGGCAGCTCGTTCACTATAGCCACAAGGCACGATGTGAATTGAATCTATAGCATTGGGCTGTATTCTATACCTGAGCTGTTTTCATCGTTGAGTTCATGCTGATCAAATCACTGCAAAATACTTGTGACTATTCCTGACAGTATTACTTGACAGATACCGGCTGTACAACTCCAGGCTAACTCCCGGAGTGGACAGGCCCAATTCACACGCAGTGGGGATATGATGCTTTTACCAGCTGTCATTGGTATATTGGAAAACACGGAAAGGTTCTTTAAGGCTCACACAAACACAGACATAGACCTTTACACCACGCACATGTAGCCTGGTAGATCCCTGTTTAAGTGACGAGCCATTTGCTCAGGTCTAATTTCATGCTAAGGTTGCTGGTAATGCATATAGGCTGATGACTCCTGGCAGCGTGATTCAAGCTGAAGGCTGGCTGGCGTTATAAACATAGCTTGCTCGATAATTCACACTGAATCATCGTAGAAGTTTAACACACACTCAGTCTCTGGAGACAGTAGAGCAAAATAATTAACTATTTGGTAGTACTACTACCGTACGTATAGTAAGCTAGGCATGCTGGCTGGGAGAGTTATATGTTACCTGTGATTTTACGTTATATGTCGTCCTAAATATGACAGAGTGTTTGTTAAGCGAACGTCGAGCCCGACAGGTCTTTCATAGACAAATAGACTTTGGTCGATCTTTTGAAAATGAAACAGTGATGCTCAATATAAGTTATTTTTGGATGCAACGGGGGAAATGTTATGTAGAGAGGTGGATGCAATTAAGTCACAGTCTGTCATAGGTGAAGGCTTTTCTTCTCATAATGAAAGTAAGCTGTTATTGTAGGGACATGATTTAGTTCGTGCACAGTTAAGTTTAGTTCGTGCACTGTTTGACAGATGTAATCACATACATAATGGTTTGTGTTACTTGCAGAATGCAAGAGCGAACGTTTTGGGCCTAGATAAAATGATGTGGCCATTTCTTCTTCCTTGCATTTAAAATAGAGTACTGGTACAGATTATGGAGATGTTTGTATCAATTGGACCCCCTCCTCCCCCTCCCCCAATTGTAAATAAACTGGTGTGGCATTTTGTTTGACTAATTATGTATATGAAATTGTCTTGCCAGACAAAATTTTCAGAATCGAAAAAGGAATCTTTAATAATTGAATTATGAAGTATTTTTTTGATTTGGTGAGAAAAGTCTCAGAAGATATCATGTCAGTAAATTTGATCAGTTGTACTCATGTTTTGAGCAACAATCAGTACTAGTTTGGTCAAACTGTCACAAACTGAGGATTTAAAATTATAAGGAGGGTTTGATAGGATATGGCATTTATGGAAACCCAAAGTGCTTACCATAAAACTTGGGCATATCATTTAGCTCATGACTATTTCTATCAGAATACATCATAGTCCTACCTGATGAGCCTTTGTTGTTCCTTAATCACTACACATGACCTGTATATATTCAGGCACCAGGCCTAGTGTTAACTATATGTTATATGTGTATTTAAGTCAAGTCGTTGTCCCTTAATCACTACACATGACCTGTATATACGGGCACTAGGCCTAGTGTTAACTACTGTATATGATATACATTTATATATGTATTTAGGTCAAGTCGTTGTCCCTTCATCACTACACATAACCTGTATATACAGGCTCTAGGCCTAGTGTTAACTATATGTTATATGTGTATTTAAGTCAAGTCTTGTCCCTTAATCACTACACATGACCTGTATATACAGGCACTAGGCCTAGAATTAACTATATGATGTACACATTTATATGTATTTAAGTCACGTCTTTGTCCCTTAATCACTACACATGACCTGTATACAGGCACTAGGCCTAGTGTTAACATATAGTGTTTTTAAGTCAGGTCTTGTCCCTAATCACTACACATAACCTGTATATACAGGCTCTAGGCCTAGTGTTAACTATATGACATACATTTATATTTAAGTCACGTCTTTGTCCCTTCATCACTACACATAACCTGTATACAGGCACTAGGCCTAGTGTTAACTATATGATATACATTTATATGTATTTAAGTCAAGTCTTGTCATCCTATAGTTTGCTCTCCATTCTTTCTGAAATTATCCATGCCATCAAATGACAAGAGTAAATAAATGACTAGATGAGTCAACATCTTGAAAGGGTTTTAAATGGCCTTCCTATTTTATTTGATCTGCTACTTAGCAATCAAAGTTCCTTTCTCTCGATCTCCACGTACTGTTATACTAGAGTGTTGTAGCGTCACTGTCTCAATTGTCCAAAAAGAAATGGTCATCCATGAGGAGTTTGTTTGGACATAAAAAACTTGCCAAACAGCCCTTCTGTGGGTGAAATGAATTTTGCAGCAATTTTAATCAATTGCAATTAGCTGGCAGTGCCAGGGAAGCAAACCTCCGGGTGACCAATGGTCACTTGACTTTGGGAGGAAGATTGTTTAAGTATTTTGGCACTCACCGTAAAGAACCAATCTAATCACTAAGAGGCATTGCACTGGGGGGTTATATTTAATAATGTACTTCATTTACTTCGCTCCTCGCTTACCCATTCATCAAGCAGTTAGGACTTTTTTAAATAGTGAGCTGGTGGATCTGAGTAACTAGGGATGGCTGTAGAGGTTGTATCAATGTACAAGACAATCTAGTTTGCCTCCTCACGAACTGCTCTCATCCTTACTACTGCTTTCTCTCGACTATGTCTAGACTGACCTGGTGACTTTCTTGAGAGAGACATGAATGCCTGCATCACATGTGGTTTTGAAAAAAAGAGTTGCAATTTAACGATCGGTGTTTACCATATACTGTACATCTGCAGGAGTTACAATGTGTTAGGCCTATTATCTAGGTGTAGCCTAACATTAGGTCCTCATTATTTAGTGTGTAGGCTTCATAGTAAACCTTCTACAGTAGATGAATGCTCATGTATGCTTTCAAACATCTCCACTATGATCACATGACTGATGTGAATATATGCATCACCATGCAGTAGCTGGGGTCTAAAAAAGTACTCTGTCTTGTTATATCTAAGGGTGATGGAAAGGTAGGAAAATTGCTCCAGAAAACTTAGTTTTGATATTCATGGTATCGGTACAGTTTATGTAGTAAGTATACAATGGTGGCCTGCAAGTGTACAGTATTCTCATGTTGTTGAGTTTTATGCCACCAAATTACCTATACACTTTATTTTTCTGATTTGTTTTTGTTGCAAAATATTCATATAGGAAAGGCTCATATTTGTGAAGTGTAAATGCCAGAAAATAAATGTGTGCATTTGTTCTTGTAGGGGGAATTATATATCTGCCTTCCGGACACATAGTAAATTTAAATGCCTTACTGTGACAATAACATGTACATGCAAAGCAGTGAGTCAATATTAGTGTGAGCATGGAGTTAAAACTTCCATAACAACTCCCTGTCCTAACTCCATGGTGTGAGCATGGAGCTATAGCTCCATGGTGTGAGTTAATTACTGTGAGAGTGAGTCCTGGTTTGGTAATTTCATCATCTCTAATAGCTTGAAGCTGAAGGTAAATGACAAGTTTCATATCAGAAGTTCCCTGATAAGAATACTCACATGGAAACAAAGTGGATAACAATAGACCTTGTAAAGTGACAAAAACTTGGACTCCTTTCAAGGTTAATAACTGCTCAGGTATTGTTTATCAGCTCTTCATTTCCAAAGAAGTCAAATGGTGGAGGTGATTTGATTACAGGTCTGTGCCCTCCCCCCCCCCCC
>KN888768.1:7507-25861 GCA_000934455.1 Apostichopus parvimensis | reverse complement strand
TCTGGCGTTTGAAGCCGTATTTACGGAAAGTTGTGCATGGATGGTGTTGTAGTAATGTAGATAAACCATTCTAAGACATGAAAATTTTTCATTTCATAACCTCTTTAAATTTTTATACAGGTCTTTCCATATATACTGTGTTAATTGCATCATGGCAACTTTAAGAGCATGCTTACCAGACAGTTGTAAATTCCTCGGTCAAAAATTTCAGTTTGGCCAGCCAAACTTATGTAGGTGTTGCTTTGACCCTACGGAAGCAAATGAAAAGAGACAATGTACAATAGTGTGGTCAACAACTATGCTTACGTGTAAACTAAAACAAAACATTTATTTACAATTAAGCAGAAACATACTATACTGTACTGTACAGTATTGTACAGTACTGTACAGAACAGTACTGTACAGTACTGTATAGTACTGTGCAGTACTGTACAGTTCTGTACAGAACTGTCAAGTACTGTACAGTACTGTACAGTACTGTACAGTACTATACAGTACTATACAGTACTCTACAGTACTGCACAGTACTATACAGTACTGTACAGTACTGTTCTGTACAGTACTGTACAGTACTGTACAATACTGTACAGTTCTGTACAGAACAGTACTGTACAGTACTGTACAGTATTGTACAGTACTGTAAAGCTGTACAGTACTGTACAGTACTGTACAATACTGTACAGTTCTGTACAGAACTGTCAAGTACTGTATAGTACTGTACAGTACTGTACAGTACTATACAGTACTGTACAGTACTGTACAGTATTGTACAGTACTGTACAGTACTGTACAGAACAGTACTGTACAGTACTATATAGTACTGTACAGTACTGTACAGTACTGTACAGTACTGTACAGTACTGTACAGTATTGTACAGTTCTGTAAAGTACTGTACAATACTGTACTGTATAGTACTGTGCTGTACAGTTTTCTACTGTATACAGTGTACATCCACAGAGGGTACTACTGTATGCACCTCAATCTTTTTTCTCACTTCCAATATAAACCTACCCCTGACACCCTCTCCCATCCCCTACAATGTTAAAAAAGAAGATTGACAAGTTAAAATAGCACAAAATCATTCCCCACCTGACAATATCATAAAAACTCAAAAATTCCCTGCGGCTTCTAGTTCTGAAAGTAAGAGAAGTTTGCTCTAATTTCTTAAAATTTGCATTATAAGAAAGATTTTTTACTTTACAAAAGATTTCAAAATTTGGGTTTGACCTGCTTTGGCTGTGCTTGGATAATTGGTTACAAATGACTATCAATGTTTTAACAGCCATCTTCAAACAAACAAACAGCCAATCTTCATCTCCGATATATATTCTCTTGAGAATAAAAAGATCATAATACACCTGCATCTTTTCAAATTAATTTATTCTCAAAAATAATTGGAAATCCATGTGAAATGGTTTGGTGAATTTCCACTTTCCTGAGGAGTACTGAGTACACACATCAGACATTAATTTTTTTTTATTATCATTATCATTTATCAATAATTTATGTCCATTTCTTACTTCTTTCTGTTAGTTTTAAAGTTTAGTTAAATTATAATCTACAAACACAAAAGAGTTTCTTTGTACTCATTTATGCATAAATATAATTTATATTTTATGTTCGCTCTTGTGTCTACATACAACAAATATATGTATTACTATATACATATATCATTTTTTGAAAAAGAAGAACCTGATAGGATCGAAACATCAGGCCAACTTACTTTTACACATTCTCTTACACAGGCTCTCTCTAGTGGATAAGCAGTTTGCTAACAGTTTTATTTTATATTGACATATATTAATAAATGACAATGTAAAAAAAAATGTAAGCTCTTGTAAATGCACCAGTGTAAGGTTACTTTGATGCAACTAAGGCAAACACACTTCGTTCGAATCCAGTTGAATGAACCCCCACTGGCGGATCACTGTATTGACGTACAGACAACTTTAAACATTCCTGCCTTTCAACCAACCAATAGTCTGAGGAAATCAATATTTGAGTACACAAGACCACCACTTCACAGTTTACCATCCACAGAGAAGCAAAAACAGTGGCTTACAGAAGCTTTACTTGGTCAATGCATGCTGTCCATCAGAACAGACAACTCACACAATATATGTTGGTACATAACAATGGATTTTATAACAATGGCGGAACAAGAAAAGATATATATTCACTTAAAAGGGTAACACCAGAAAAGTCGAAAACAAAAGGAAAATGATCTAAGAATGACCCACACTGGTAGAAATGACTAGAAAGAAATTGAAAAATGTCCAGTCGATTGTTTTTCTCGAGACTATGGATTAAAAGATTCATTGAATGTTGGCTAGTACTTAATACCCTGTCGACAGGTTAAATTATTGATTGGGGGTAAACACAGCCACAAAACAAATACATTGTCTTCTTTTCATGACATACTGAAATAGGTGCTAGTGGTTCCTTAGCAAGGTCGGCATTACAACACTGCTTATAAAGAAGGCCTAAAAAATAAACAGTGTGTATGAAAGCTAACATTTGACTGGGAAATTATTTAACATAAAAGTCAGACAAGTTTATTAGCTGTCCTCAAGCGGGCAAATAAAAGTTGACAGGGACAGACAACTGTCTTACCTTTAGAACGTCACCAGAATCTACTTGTAAGCATTCTTACATCGATGGAAGCAAAAAAATTTGAATGGAGCCTGGCTCCAGATTACCTTACTGATAATACTATTCTACTGAGAGATATAGCCATTCGTACAGAACTAGATCTAGCTGCTCTAATAATGTTTCACTTGCTCTTGTTAGATCTGGGAATGGTTAAAGGTCCTTTAAATTTTCTGGAGGCAGGTCGTGGACCAGTCTTCCCCCCAATTTGAAATGCTTGCCAAATGTTAATATTTTTAAACGCAATATGAAAACTTATATATTTTGTTTAGATGTCTGATATTTGTTGTCTATCTTTTTGCCGTCATTTTTGTGCTTTTGGATGTTTACCGTTTTTCTACTGCATACTATTGTATATGTATTTTTGTATTGAGGGCTCCTCTGGAAAGCAGTGCGCTGCACTGAGCAGGACTACCCTCATTAAAGATGACAATAATAAATAAAAAAAATAAAGAATGTGAAAAATAATTAACAAAAGTATCCAGCTATCACAATTAGGACTGGGTGTCCCTGCTGAAGGTGTTTCAAATCCTGCTCTTAGACTAGCAAATAACGTCTTCCCTCTTTCTCAAAAGCAATATAAATCACAGAAACCACATAGAATATTATCTTGTTAAATTATAAACTGATCTTGGTGCTAACTGTGGGTTTCTTGTAGTTACAAAAAAATCAGTACACTTGTGTTCTGGAATCCCCAACAAATCGTTAATAAGAATCTTTTTTATTCATATCATTTTCATTGAATAACTTTCCAATTGATTCAAAATGATTTTTTAAGAAATTAATTCAGAGACGTCTTTTTCGAATAATCGTTAATTTTGCATGTTAAGGATGTGACTGTACTTGATGAAGCTATTTCTTTGATCTGAAAAATTAGCTTCAAATCTTGTTTTGTAAAACATTGTTTGGGAGAACGATTTGCAAGAAGAGTCTGAGAGAGGTAGCTACTTCAAGATAAGCTGGACAGCTATTATTTGCAGAGTTTCAGAAATTTACTGTACCACTTTGCGCACCTTGTGTTTAACAGACCTGTTCAATATATATATTTCAGCCAATAACAGTTTCAACAAGCTTCACTATCGCTGTAACTTCATTAAATGATTCTACTTAAACTTTTTAGACTGGCACTGGTATGCATAAAGGTACCAGACAGACAGACCTACCTAAACTACGAATAAGAAACTGTTCGTAATTATTAATGAACTGATGACCACGTTACCAAGAATACATAGTTTTACATTCATCAAAACAGTGGTTGTCAAATACTCGCCATTTTGTAACTTAGATGTAAGCAAGTATGGAAAGTTACAAAACTACAAAATAGGCCGCATGAAATAACAGACAAAAAAACTTACAAGTTTGCTTGATACCCAAGCATTGAGATGAAAATTCCACGACGGATTATCCAGCATTTCGGCATTGGAGGTGAGACTCGTGTCGCCCGGTCCGGCACCGAGACTACGCGACAGAGATAAAGAGCTAGAGAGATCAGGAGCCGTCCTCGGGAAAGATCTGGATGGTAGAATTTGTCTCGTATTTAGCTGTCTCGAATTTGGCCAGGAAGATATATCCTTGGTTGGGGGTATGGGAGGATGTGTGGGTGGCTTCAATGAGCTGTATCGGTGCTGGAAAGAAACAAGTTCAAAATCATGTCTCAAATGTCTTTGTGAAACATTTTCTATCAGGTTCGATGAGGTGGGTTCACTATTGCCTTAGTACTGTAGAACTGAGTTCATTGTATTTCTGCAGTAATATTACAGCTTTTCATAATAAGCACACAGCTCAACAGATGGATGACTCAGAGTTTTAAAGTACAGTAGGATGGTATCAGGTACCTTTGCATAAATATTCTTCTAAAAGACAGCTGAAATTTCAGTTTGTCTGATTTTTGCTCTGTGGCTTAGTTCTTTCCCTTATCTACGCAATTTCATCGATTGTTTGATCAAATTCTGTCAGAATGTGATAGATTTATGTTTGTCTTAGAAGTCTTCCAAGAGTCAAAGTGCTTGAAGCAAGGGAAAATTTCCCTAATATCATGCAAGGGTTGAGATTTACTGTACATACCATTCCAGTGAAATGGGTGAAAAAAAGATTAAATGTACCTCAAATACAGAATTGATGTTTGCTTATTCAGTGCAGCCATATTAGGGATTTTTCTTAGGTTTTGTTGATTTAAATTGTGTTGGACAAAGTGGTTCCAAGTTTACTTCAAACAAACACAGTGCAGCAACAGTGTTTATTAGTGCACCTACAGTACATGTTTTAAAGGGTGTGAAGACTCGTGCACAAAGAAACGTCTCATGCCGGTAATCTGACCTAGTTTCGAATGGGGTGTATATATTACAGAAGTGTTAGACACTACCATCGATTCCAGAAAATACACATACAGCTTGCTACCATAAGTAATTAGACACTAGTGTGCAGTCAATACATGCAGCTACGGTTAATACCCACAACACAGTGTAAATAGCAGCGATGGACATCTGAGGACTAGATAAAAGATAACAAGGTATCACGTTTCATTACTGTCTGCAAGAAGAAAACTTCACTTGCCAGCAACGGAAAGTTAACTTTTTCAGAGCGTGGCACACAGTTTGGGGAGAGTTTTCAATGCCTTTAATACAGTTTGCAAAGTTGGGAAAATGCAAAGTTACCATATGCCTCCATACTGTACAACATACAGCAAGTGCATTGCTCAGACAGATCCTTCTCCATTAACAGAAGGAATGACTAAATGTGTTTCAATTTTGATATTGACCTCATTCTCATTCTTTATTAGTATACAAACACAGCACACCGAAAAGTTTTATCAGAACACAACTTCCTCTCTCATATGGTCCATGAAAGAGACTTAATTGTCCCTCCTGACACTTTTTTTCCCGACTAAACTAAACTGTTAACTTAAAGTTAAATTTACCCGAGTTGTTAATCTTTCATCCCAGCTTTGGCTTAGGTTGCTGCAGTTGGGAAAATGAACTTTCAAATAGTCTCTCTCTTTCCTTTCCGTCTCCAAAAGTTCCCTCTGTGTCCAAAGTTCTTTAAATTTGGCTTCTTCGTCATTTGCAATTTCATAATGAACGACACAGGCAGTTGGTTTTGCGGTCGAACCTGTTGTCATTTTCTTGGGAGATGAACTTATCCTCTTAAAAGCTAGAAGTGGTCGGAGAAAGTTACCTGAAAAAGGAAACCACAACTACAGGTATAGCTATCAGACAAATGCAACTGTCAGTTACCTTTAATCTTAAATTCAAACTTACTTTGCTCTTACAATTCAGGAATCCTACAACAAGTTTCCCAGTTATTTATTCTTTGTTTAAAAATGAGAGCATTAATTTTGGGTCAAAGTCCTTCCCCCTCTTTTGCCTACAAACCTTACAAAATTTCAATTCTGTATAGGCTACTGTAGGTCTAGTTCAGCCTAGTGGAGTAGTGCTGACCTGGGCTATGCTAACATTTGGCTAGGCCGCGTAGATAACAAAAATTAATAGTCAGAATTAAGTTGACCTTCCTGCCAACCATTGACATTGAGAAGGCTACATGTGTTGTGTCGATTTTCGTTTCGCTAAACCTATCCCGCCTCTTGTAAGGTTAAGCCTACCGTTGGTCCCATAACTTAGGTAATGAACATCATAAACAAGGCAATAGGCTAACGTGAGTAAATTTAATAAACAAATGTAATATGTAGTTTGGAAGGGAGAATCATTTACTCTTCACCAATTTAAACGCGAAGACGTACCTGGCCCATATTACTGCATTTGATCCTAACGTAATCATATCTCCGTTAACTGCCGTTAATCCATCTTTTATGGCGTTAATAAATATTTAATTTTCAGCGAAGTTGCAAATTGTTACTTCGGCTGCCAGTGGTAACCGTGGAACCCAGCTGTTGAAAGACAGGTGCAAGAGGCAGCATCGTCGTATGTCAAAACCTACCTGGCTCATGATCAGGTATTACATTCAACGACATCACTCCGTCACTAGAATATTGTAGTCAAGTGGTATGTCCTTTGGTCACGCTGATTTTATTTTTCAGCTGTTCTTTCGGGATGGGAAGGATTTCTTTTTTTGCAGCAGAGTTTAAATATTTTTAGTAGGGGGAATAGTGTTGTTGATTGTGAAATGACTATCTTGTAGTCTTGGGGGCCAATCTGCCCCACCCTAAATTCACACTAATCCAATCCCTTCCAACTACCCTTCATTTGCATGTTTTTGGTCAATTTTAGGGTCAACAAATTAAATTAACTACAGAATATTAATCAAGTAATTAATGAAATTACTGATAAACGTTTGATCATATGTGAGCATGATCTTAAGTAACAGTTACACTTCATTTGTATTTCAAAATATGCGAGTAATGATTCGAAGCCCAAGAACAACAAAGGACAGAAAGTAAACAAATCTGCAAACACAATTAAACCTCTGTATTTCCTTTTACTTTTTTATAAAGATGATAGTGTCAAGAGTGAAATAGAAAGAGGTTATCAAAAATATGAAAGAAAGAAAACCTTTGCCAGCTATCAGTTTATAAAAATGACCAAAGTCAAAAAAATTGTGAACCTATACCTCATCAGAACTCAACAGATAACTGATTTAAGAAATCATAAACAATTTTTTAATATGATTGCAAATGATCATAAAAATGCATCAGATATTATCATATTTCCAATTAAAAAGCATTGCTTGACAAGCAAACAGAGAGTCCATCTTGTTTCTACCTTCTGACAAGTTTTGCTATTATCTTTTATCACACATGAAAAGCAAATTTGAACATTTTTCAATAATTGAAATGAAAGTAAACAAGCATATGAACTGCACTGTAATACAGCTTATATGACAGAGGTCCTTGTGAAGAACAATCCCCTCCCCACCCCACCCCATCCCACCCCCAAACATCTAAGAAATATGTTGCTCCGTTTGGGAGATAACACAGTTTAAAAGTTCGTGTGGGAACTGTCATTTTCAAACTGTGTGATGTCATAGTGTAACCAGAACCTGATCTGGTTTTTCCTTTCTCTCTATTTGTCCTTACATACTTTAAAGGAAAGAATGTTAACCGTGTTGACAACTTGACACCTCCATTACAGAAAATAAACATAGTACTATAAAACAGAAAAACATAACAAACTGATACTCATGTGGATCGATGATGTCATATTTATACTTGATCAAGTCTTCGGCCTTGTGTGCTTAAGGAGCATTAAATCTGTGATATGTCCCAAATGGAATAAGATATATCTTAAATGTTTGGGGGGAGTTATTCATGACAGTTATTGCTACCGTATGGACAGTGGCGGACTGGCCACACGGGAATTTGGGCAATGCCCGGTGGGTCGGTGAGCCTGGTAAAAATTACAGCCCATGTTCACAGTAGTTAATAGAATACAGACGGCTGTGTAGAAATATATTTTTAACTGTGGGAATCAGCTCATGAAATCACCATGTTAGTTAGTCTGTAAGTTCGTAACAAAAGAACGTGCTATTGGCAATCGGTCCGTGCTAATGGATTTTATTTAGGTTTCTTTCCATATTTTTCAAGCATGTTGTCACAAAATGCTTGAAAAACTAAATAAAATAAATAGTCTTAAACATATATTTTTGTTTACATTTTTAACCTTCCTCAGTTTTATCAAGTGTTGCATGTGGAAAATTATTTTTGGGTCATTTTTAAATGATTATTGTAACCTACAAATTTGAGAAATATAGCACCATTTTGCATCTAGGCATTCCTTAACTTCAAAAAAATCTCGATGGGGAGGGGGAAACCCCTCCCCTTAGACCTCTCCCCCAGGACGACGATCACTATGTTAGTAGCATATCAATGAATAATGGGCGGGTCTAGGTGGAAAATGCCCCGGCCGGTTTTAAGACCCCAGTCCGCCCCTGCGTATGGATCAATAATAATGGCTGGTTCTGTGTCTCCTTTTAAGAATTTGACTAAATATTGTTTATTAAACTTTGACACACACTGATAGCTTTTCCCATTCTCTTATTGTTACACTTTTTGGCAAACTACAGATAAGGCAAGACGTTATGAGAAATACAAAAAAATTCTGTAAATCTTTGGTCAAAAAAATAAAAAAATAGAATGTAGAAGAATGAATGGTTAAGCAAAATATATACCTGGACAAGAATACAGTACCAATACCTTCTTAATTAATAGTATCTAAGTAGTACCTAAATTTTTTTTTTTTAAAGTTCTGTTTTAATCTTTGAACTGCTCACATATTTACAAACACCACACTTAACTATTCCATATTATCCAAACCATAGAACCCGTATGAATATATAATTTAAGCAAGATGACAGATGAACTTATGAATTTCAAAAATATTCTGATACAATAGACAGTAAAATGAAAACATATTTTTCAAGGCAAGCATTGTATTTTGTGAAGTCATGGACAGTAGATCGTCTTTCCTGAATTTGAAGCAGCGATATTGGAAGAAGAGTTGAGTACCTTTCGGAATCTTTTGGGTGGGGGGGGGGGAGATTTTTTGCTTTTGTTCTTTGCTTTAGATCTCATGTGGAAAGAAATATAACTTGTGGAGTCTCATGTTGTACATTTGTCCTTTAAAAAAAAAACAGAAATGTTGCGATAAGAATTTTATCTCATATGTGCTGTTTTTTATATATGTATTAAAATGTACCTATTGTTTCAATATAACTAAACCTCAAAAGGCTAATCCACATAAGTTTTGAAGGAACAATTTTGCCACAAATCTACCTCCAGAAGTTAGACTTTCGACAAACTTCATGCTATTAAGTTTAATACATAGTTATAAATTGCCACAATACAATGACCATCATCATATTGACTGAAACTGATATCTATTGCACATTATATTTACTGTAAAAATTTCAGAATATTTTGGTTATAGTTCCAACCAACACCTCAGCCTCTGTTGATACCACCACCAAAATCTTTAATAACCTCTAGTCCCTCTGCAGGCTCAACCACTCCCTCCACCGACCCCACCCGCCACCTTAAAGATGATCTCTACCGAAATCCTCAGTCGTACTCCGAACCGATGGTGATGCTAATTTCTCCCTCGAGTATTTCCGTTCTGTGGAACCAGATGTTGGTATCCAAGACAACTGAAATGAGAAAGAATAGATAAAACAGGAACATTAAAAGCAAACTTCCTTTACTGGAGTAAAAAATAGCAATTCTCTTTATATACAAATTTTCAACCCTGATAACTCTCTAATGGAGCAAGATTTTCTTCAATATGTGGGTGGATTTTGTTTTTGGTTATGTTTTTTGGAAGGAGCTCTGTCATGTAAGCGATAAAGATGATCTTTGGGTGTGCCACTCCTTCGTGTGAAGCGTATTCTAGTTTGTGTTGACATATTGTTTACTTGTTGTTATTATGACGTCACACATGGCTCACGTTTTGGTAGATTGCTCTGTGGTGTGGCGGGTTGTGTATCACACGCTATTAGGAGCGTGTACAGATGTTTTGT
Source organism: Apostichopus parvimensis (assembly GCA_000934455.1). Classification (NCBI taxonomy): domain Eukaryota; kingdom Metazoa; phylum Echinodermata; class Holothuroidea; order Aspidochirotida; family Stichopodidae; genus Apostichopus; species Apostichopus parvimensis. The sequence continues at coordinate 15,747 of KN888768.1, read as the reverse complement.
TTTGAATGATTCTGGTTGTGGGGCTGGAAGACAGCCAAAACTGGTTTGAGTGCTCATTTGCATGTGCTCATCTGCATATCGGGTTGGCACTCACCAATCAAGAGTTGGGTGAGAGGTCAGCTATAAGTTTGGACCAATCAGGTCCAAGCGCAGAGCGTGTGCCCTGTGCATCGCGTCGTAATTTGTTATTGTAGAACCAGGGGTTTAAGTGTCTCTTAAAGACGTATCGGGGAGTTTAAGTTTATCTCTCTAAGGCTACGTATATTAGAGGGCTCCGTAATTTATATTTATAATCAGCATTTATGCTCATGTATTTTAACCATCCATAGTTATAGTTGTATTCATCATTGAGTTTATATACCAAGAGTTAATAAAAAGCAACTTATAATCAAATATCCGATTTTGAAGACTATTTATGAAGACTTTCATGTTTACGCTCGGTTTAACGTTACTAGTGTAAAGCCCGGTTTACCGTTACCAACTTAAACCTGGAACTATCAAAAATAAGCCTTACATTCACAACATAAAGTTGTCAGCATTGACATTGATGTTATTGCTTAATGCTGACACCGCTACTTATGGCCAGCTAGACAGACAAACAGACAGATAGATGGACAATTACAAGACATTTCTGTGGATATCCATTGACAATACTGCATGTTTGCATTCTCACATCTACTGCCTGCTGGCTGTGCTTACCCAAAACAGCTCGCTGTGCTTGATAAAGCAACTTTAAAATCTAACATGAATCAGTCTCTGACTTACATATGTCACCTTGTTTCACTGTCACGTTTATCTGTTGACAAACAGCTTCGCATTCGTAGGGAGGCACGAGAGTCCAAATTTTCTCTCCTCTGATTTGTGCTTGCCAGGAAGATGCATCCACGACGTCAATCTGGACAAAAGCAAACGTCAAAAATGTTTAGTTTAGATTCCAAATATAGCAAACATTCCAGTGCGTTTCTGTTACGGAAAAGACATGTAAATAATTCGTATCCCCGGCAGATGGAATTTCCAAGGGTGTTAACGCATAAAAGAAAAGATGGACGAGGTTTCGAATGGTATTTTGAATCATAATATTTCTATATTCTACAAATAATATGGATAATAAAGGTGAATGGTACTAATAAGTGATTAACAAAGATACAGTTAACTTAAGGTGCCAGATTGAAAGAATTAACTTATCTATTACGACTAGGTCTGTAGTCGATGAACTCAATGGTGTAGTAGAGCTGGGACTTTGCGATGATCTGATAAAGAATGCTTCATCAAAAGGCACGGAATTACTAAATGATTAAAAGTTCATCCAAGGACTGTTGTAATAGTTATAAAGGGATCCGCTTCAATTCACTGGATGGAAGTCAAATATGGTATGGAAAAGGGAAAGTCCATCCCGTAGTAGAAGTGAAGATAAATAGATAAAATGAAAGTCACTAAAGACTAGAAGATCCTTCAGTCAAAACAGAATGTAGTAATGAAAGGGAATGAAACAGGTAACGCAGTGCAACGGCAAAACAATAGAGAACCGTGCTATTGGAACGGGGTACGTGAGAGGCGATGGTTCCCCAACAACGGTGTATAAACCTCTGACTGGTATCCGGACCCGGTACTAGCATGGACTGTTACGAGGGCGATGACGTAGAGATGACGTCATCAGTAAATGTAGTTGTGAATATGCAAGAGGTAAAGCATGCCCATATAAATAAATAAATACCATATATTAAAGTGCTGTTATCATGAAATAAAACATGCTCAAGAGCACTGTACAAAAGAACCAATACCTGGAATATAAAATTACCAACTGGGCACAGTAATGTGAATAAAACAACGAATAAGATTAATGCCCATACTCAAGCCTAAAAAGATAAGTTTTAAAATGCTTCTTAAAAGTGTCAATAGATGTGACATTTCTCAAGTGACAGTTAACAACGAAATATTGTCTTTAAAGTTGCACTTTGCATCGGGTTGTAACCTTGGGTCACTATGTGTCACTTTGTGCCAAAATTGTATTTGTACCAAATTTAATACAAATTGCAGTTAAAAGTAATCAGCAAATTTCTTGTGTTAAACCCAAGTATGATTTTCCCATAGGGTACAGTGAATTTCTGACTATTGGTGTTCATTGACAAATCAATAAGATAACTCATTGTTTATCTTTAATTCCCGCCCCCCTGCCACACTCCCCCCCCAGCACAAGCAAAAACTTGTCTTATATTTACTATTGAAGATGGAGTAACATACAAATGCACAATTTTATCCAAGCCATCCTTTGTGAACCTTCAGACATCCATTAAAAAACCTTACAATATGTATGATGCTCCTTCCATTTAATTTTTTGTTTTAAGTTTTGGGTGGAATCAAGTGATAATAACTACAATTATACTTAATATTCATCAGAAGAAATCAGATTAGAGAGCATTGTGGCCAATTGGCTAAGGCGTCAGACTTGAGATCCAAGGCTTGCTGGTTCGATTCCTACCTAGTTCATTACGTTACGCCTCAGTCAAGATGTTTTATCTCAATGGCCTCTCTCCACCCAGAGGTTAAATGGATACCTGGGAGGTAACTTGTCATTGGGCGCAGTCTATACTGCAGCCGTCTGGAGGGACTGACTCTGGGACAGGTTATCGTTGACCAGGGGTAACATACGTCTGTAAAGCACTATATAAATCAAACTTTATTATGATTATACCATTGTTATCTCAAGTTCTTTGTGTATGCAATGAAAACATACACAAAATATACCAAAAATATGTATCTAACCATGTACAGGACGGCTGGGGATGGGGATTCTAAGTTACCAATCCAGCTGGATAAAGTGCTTGTGAGTGAAACAGTACCAGTACAGTACCAGGCAAAGTTATCTGAGGTGTGGGTGTTTGGTCAGGTCTGGGGAGACCCCTAGGTAGTAAAGTAATCGTTTTAGGACTCCCCATTTTTCGTGTTGTACTGGTATTTTGCAATAAATCCTCTCTACCCGAAGAAGCAGAGCTGTACGCCTCACCCTGATCTACCCTGCTAACCCTGCTCTAACCCTGCTCTACCCTGCTCACCTGCTCTACATCCACTTTCAGGCATGAGGGATTATTGCATTTATACTAAAAATGAAAATAGAGACCACAAAATATTCAGAAATTGGGCATCACTGATTTTGGAATTGTAACATATTGTACTCATTCTACAGTATTGTATTTTACACCACCCTTAAGCAACCACAATATGTCCTGTTATTGTAACCACCAACCTACCCTAAGAAGCCTGGGACTGTGGTCACTCTTAGGAATGTTTGTATATGACATATGACCCATGTTAGTAGAAGTAGTTAAGAACAATGAGTGTGTTATAATGAGACACTCTGAATACAGAAGTCAAAGCATTAACAACTCCTCTTAGAATCATGTAAGGTATTATTATCATCAAGAATATTACAGGAATCCTCTACTTACATGCAAACCTGCCCCTGGGCCGGCACCCCCGATGAAAATCCAGTCCAGGGTAGAAGAAACAGAGTCGTCTGGTAGAAAGTGTGGTCGTTGATAATACCTCCTCAGCTCTTTCATTACTCTTCTATCACAGTTGCTCCTAAGAAGTATGGTAAAAGAAAATGGCCAAATATGTTTAGATTTATGCAAACAAATTTGTCAATCTGTGAATGTAAGAAATTGCACTTGTCTAGATCTTACAAGGCTGTGAAGGAATCTAAGTTAATTTTTGTAGGAACACACAAACAATATCTCATTAGAATATTAAAGTTTGGCCGTATCTCTGATTTGGTTGAATACTGATAACTGATTGCACCAGTTTCAAAAAAACACTATGCAAGTCTTCAGCCTTATTGATTCAGTGATTATTGTACTTGGAATTAATACTGTGTTGTTGACAATGATAAAAAAGTTGGGTCGCAAGTTTTGTTATCAAATAAACAGAGGACTGTCAGATAATGATGATTAGACAATAATAGGGCATAGATAATACATAGCAATTGCTGTTATCTTGGTAGCCAACCTTGCTAAATCAAACCAAAAAGTTGTACATCTGTAGAGTATTTACCAAATAGCAGTAAGAAAACTAAATGCCATAACTATCTAAACAAGCTTCTTGAATTGATTTTGGTAAATGGTTTGATATTGTTTGATATGTATTACCTTTAACCACATTTTAAAATATGAAGTTGAAGCCAAGAAAAGAAGAAAGTTTTCCAATTTGCTTGTTTAATATATGTAACTAAACAGTAACACATAAAACCATATCATGACTGAGAAATGTTGGTATGTAATGAATGAGTTATACGACCAACTTTGCTTCTAAAATTTGTAGGGCTGCACAGATGACCTTTAAGTTCACAGCAACTGGAAAACCAAACAATGGAAACTATAAAAAATTCACTTACCAACCAACATACCAGTCTAGTCTTTTGACCTTGTCGTCGTCCATTTTCAGAAAGTCAGCAAATGTGAGAAATTCTGTCTGGTAGCGTAGGAAGTTGCAGTCATTATCCACCATCTCGGCAGAGTCGGGAAACTTTTTATACAGCTGTCGAAAGAAGTGATAGTCAAAGTACTCCAAGGCTAACCAGTCGGCTGTGGCCTGTTTGATAAGAACAGGACGTCCGCTATAAGCGTAATTCTGTAGAAATATTTCCTTAGTGATGCTTGTTTCTATGGGAACTGCTTCTAGCCCACGACACATGCTGCAGTCGGAGATGGGTCGGCCGACTTCATTCACCAGCAGATTGGATGGAACCAAGCAATCCTGAGACCGAACAAAGTCCAGAAGCTCTTCGGAGGATATGCCAAAGCAGACGGCCAGCACAATCGCAAAAGATACCACGATCAGCGCTACCACAGATGTACATTTCAGTAGCCTAATCAAGCCATTCCCACGCAGTTTCACGGGGACATTTTGGCTGCGAAGAGCGTTGGTCAAATCTGTTTGTATTTCATAGGTTGAGAGTCCATTTTTTCTAGCTTTGTCCAATGCTTTCTGCATGAGCTGTTTTATGTCCTCTTTATTTAGCTTTTCAGGTTTTGAATTCTGACCAGACTTACTAGCTGCACTATTTGGGTCCTTTTCATTGGCCTGTTTCTTGCCCATCTTGTGTCAGATCTGTACTATATTTATTACACAGTAATATAACACCTGGTGATCATGAGCATCTGTTAAAATAATGGGGAAGAAAATAAAAGTGATTGTAATTACACAGTACATAATTATATATTATGGTGAGGGATGGAAACACTTTTTGCAAAGAATGTTAGACTGTTCACCAGACATTGTAAAAATTTTGCTTAACTAAGTTTCTTCTAAAATGCTAACAAGGAAACTCAATTAGGAGGACATACAGTATGCACTTACTGATTTGATTCCTCAGCTTTCACAACAATAAGATTACCAATATCGATTAGTGTTCACAGAAATATAAAGGATACACACATTTGCATTTCTGCACACTGCAGTATATATTTCTTTTCTCCATAAATTGCCCCCTCAGCATCATGCCATCCGACATATGGATATATATATACCCAGAAACCAACCACTCTCCTAAATTGTTAAGAGAAAACTTTGGATTTTAAAGCAGGGGTCCTAAAACAGGGGGTTCATGGCTCATCAAAAGCTTTGCTTTGTAATGCTAAAGGGGTAAATGAGTCACTACACTGACTCATTTGATTTCTCACCTTTGATTACATTAGCATTACCAATATTAAATTAATTCATTGTTGATAGAAATACATGGCGGAAATAATCATTTCTGCTACTATAGGGTCTGGACAGCAATACTGTTCTTGAGGATTGCCACTGTACCATTTCCATCTAACAAATGGTTATCCACAGACTACCCAAACTCTCCTAACTGGCTACTATAAGTTAGAGTAGGGTTTGTCCACAGCATTTGAGAGATTTGAATCCCTAGCTCCTTCCAAACATTGGGACTTTATTCTACAACTAGCTGAAACTGAAAGCCTAGCAGTCTATCATATACATTGCTCAATCTAGGTTTTGTGGGATGTTCATTCTGACTGGCCTTTTGTTCAACCAATGTTTTTCTACAAAATGAAAGCCCTGTTTTAGAGGTTACCAAGGATACAATCATTAGTGGCTTCACAGGATTTAAAAGGGGTGGGGAGGGGGTGGGGCAAGCTACAGTGTGAATAACTCCCAACTCATCAGGTAGGGGAATGAACCTTCATGGAAGAGTCAAACGGTGTGGTCGTGAGATGCAAAAAGGAATATTTCAAGCTATTTGCAGCTCAATGATCAATGTGCCTTCTAGTTTCTAAAAGTTTGGTGTAGCCTAACTTATTTTACTAAATACAAGGGAAACAATTCAAATTGTAAAATAAGCAATCACATTAAATTTCCAATCAATCACAGTTTCCGACTGACATTCAATAAGTTCTATGATACTATTTTCGCGAAAGTTGGATCGCTACTGACCCACTGACCGGTGTTAGAGGTCGGTGTACTGACCTCGTACAAGTTTGGTGGGGCCTATTGACCCGGCCGCCGGGTGAATAGCGAGCGGAGCTTATCGGCCCGGCCGCCGGGTGAATAGCGAACAGTGTGGCTTATCGACCCGGCTGCCGAAATGAATGGCGCGGGAGAATAGCGATTGCGTTTGTTTGTGTGGGGGTCGATCGTTGCTGATGATCCTCAGGGCAGGCAATTGCAGACTTTAATAGCCCGGCCTACTGAACACATGCGCTTGCCCTGCCTGACGTACGTACGTAGGCCTACACAGGACTGTGCACAACTTCCATGGTACCATCTACAGCCGGGTGAATAGCGATCGGGGCTTAGAGGCCCGGCGGCCGGGTCAATAGCCACTACCTACAAGTTTAGTAGTGAAATGTCGTGGAACTAGGCCTAACGCAAGCCGCCCATTTGCAGTACACAGATTTTCACATGATAGATTGACCAAAGAACATTTTCTGACGAAGAATAAAGTTAGGCTATGCCTAAAAATAACCGGAGGTTTATATATATCGTTATTTTTACAACGAAAGATATTAATATACGTGTCAGTTGTACACACTGCCATCCAGATTGTTTCTTTCTTGTGTCTGTAACTTTGCTCTTCGATATGGAACGCCAAAAGGAAAATCATAAGTTAGTAATGTTGTTGTTTTCTAACTCTTTTGTTGTTAAACGTTGTCGTATGAAAATAAGTTGTTGTTGTATGGAATGAACAGGTTGTCTTAATTTAAGCTGTTGGTTAATTTTGTTAGTACTTAAAATTCATTCCGTTGCCAAGAGTTTCGGTCTTCAACTATTTGTTAATATCTTCTGTTGTCGTTGCTGTTGCAAAGAGCCTTCATCGCTGAGAAGTTATGACGTCGCTGTAAATTTATACTGTTGTTGACAATTTAGGGTTGTTGAGGAATTAGGCTGCTGAATATATGGTTGTTGCAAATTTAGGTTAAATTTCATCGGACAGCACCATCTTGCATCCCGATGCCTTTTCCCTCCCCTACCCTTAGACCCTACCCAGGAGTAGATTGTGCATTACTGTGCATTCAATTTCTAATGTTCATTATAGTCCCTGGATCGTAACAAAACGACAACTCCTGTGATTCGATCTTACAATGGGGCCAAACCTACGAAGGCTGGATACGCGCCTGGAGCGATCCCACGTGCATTTCAATTCCGTTACAATCTCAACCTTCCCCGCGCTCAGGCCAACGGTACGAAGAAGCAAGAGAACCCGCAGACTACATAGGCCTATACTGATAAATTGTCTTATAGTCATATCAGTCATTCGTATCTCAACGAGCAGCCACCATGGCATTGGCTGACTGGTGCCAGAAACAAATTCATGACGTGGTTATATCCGAAGATGAATACTGAAGCTGAGAGAAAAACTGGAACTAATTGATTTAACGTACCGGTACATAAAATATGAAGGAAACTGAAATTTCCTTCAACGCCCGACCCGTCATCATTTTTACATTTTCCATCCTTGTACTGAATTTGTTATGGTTAAGTTATAGAACATCCGTCAGATACGCCTCTTTAGTACAGTTAATGCAAATGAACCAAGCCCCTCAAAGGGTAAATGGTTCACCATGCTTTCAGTCTAGTAAATGATTGTGTATTCAAAATATTACCATTATGATACAGACTGCAGCAAGGCAGTCCTCAATGAATGTTGATGACGCCACAACTCGTCATCGTTGTATTTTCTAGTTGACACCGACGACAATCCACCACTATCGCACAGTCTCTCACGCCCCCCCCCC
>KN888767.1:5587-20485 GCA_000934455.1 Apostichopus parvimensis | reverse complement strand
TAGGAAAACTCAAAGGCTCCTAGCACCTTGACATACTCAATAGTAAAATACATATATCGTTCAATCAAAGTATGTAACATTATGTATACATGAATGATATTTTATTGACCAGTGTGTTTCTACAAACTGAGAGAAAAGAGAAGTTGCTGGCTCTTTGTCAACTTCCTTTTCTTTTTCTTTTTGCCTCTGTTAGCTGAAGACAGTGACGAAAATGAAGGAACTGAAGAAAGTCATACCACCGAGGAATATCCAGAACCAGGTATTTAATTAAATTAGATCTATGAATGATATGTTGTGAACTGTTAAGAAAAACTACTGCTATCAGTCTAAGTTTTTATTTCTTGAAAAAAAGATGACCCTTGACCCATCAGAAGCCCATCAACAAAAGTGGCTGGACAACTTACTCTCTCTAGCACCCACCGTGAACTTAGCTTAACTACTTAGAAAATAACACACAAAAAAAAGTCAATCAAAAAGTATAAGATGTTAATTACAGCCTCAAATAGTGATGCTTGCAGGGACAAATAGTGCTGAAATGTCATGCATGGGTATCATCCGATAGTTGGCAGACGATTGAGATGAACATTCAAGACTGGACTGATGCACTTAACTCATTGATGTAGCCTAAAAAAGGACTCAAAGGAGCATTTAGAGAGTATTTAGCATTCTTAAAAAGAGTCAATGTTATACCAAAAAAAAACCTCAACTAACACTCTAATTATCATCTTTGATGTGGCTGATGATGATATCAACCCTAACATTATTCAAACAGTATCATCCTTTAAATCGTCCTGCATCTGTAGATCACTGATTGGTAACTATTAGAAAGCTGGTGAGCAGATGGAATTGTACAAATGGTATTGTATAAAACATTTGCAATATTACTGAAAAACAAGCCATATACTTCTTCACACCCACCCACACCCCTTCCCTTTCCCCTTTAATAGAGGTTATGTAGGCACAACGCAAACATAGAAAGTTGATACGTCTTTCATGGAAGTGTTCACACTTGACCTTGGACCCCAATGACCTTGCGGTCCCCATTCCCTTGTTACTAGCCTAATCTTCCTATTGGATATTCTGGCGCTTGTCCTACCTATTCTGTCTGGTAGAAAGTAACTAGGTTTTGTGACTGATTTTCATGCCAAATTTTCACACCAGATTTTTCATTGTTTCCCCCTCCCCATCATCCCCCTACTAAAGCATATCGTGGCAACGGTGCTATCGTGGGCATCATCGTCGGGTTGGTGGTCGTCGTGGTGATTGTGGCAGCCATCGTGGGTGTGGCCGTCTTCATCAAGATGAAGAGCAGCAGTAGCAACAAAGTTGACAGTGACAACAACTTTGAAGCGGGCCGTGCAATGCCAGCACCTTCAGCTCCTCCGGCAGATGTGATGCGGACGCCATCACCTCGTCCAGCCGATGTACGTATGACTTCTTATCTCTTAAAAAATAAAAAAGTGGCAATTACGACCAAATAATATTTTGGCTAACACAGGTAGGTATGTGAAGCAGTGAATTTGATCCATTGTTATCACATGACTGTCAAACCTCACTCCCCCGCCCAAACCACCCCATCTTCCCCCAAGTAAAGCAAAGATGATATACGGTTTGTAAGCAACTGAGGAAGAGCTCAGTTGGGTGAATGCAGGAATTTTAATCCTTGGAACAATCGTTTGAAATCCAATCATTCTATCAAATATTTCTTTGCTTTTTCAAAAAAAAATGTTTATAAGTTTTGAGGCCAATGTCAATTCACTTTGAGTTAATACTCATAATTTAGATTTTAACTATTAAGTTATGTAATATTTAAGTATTCAAAATTTAGACAATGAATGTTGGAGTCATGAATGCTAAGGTCAGAAAAATATTGTAAGAAATGTGAAGGAAGCATATAATACTACGTATTTTCCAGTTTGATTGTATGTTTCATTAACATTTTTCCGCCTAACCCAATCCCTCCAAAATTTGTAATCTAAGTTAACAAACTACCCCCTCACCAGGAAGTTAAAATGTTGACCATGCATGCAAAGCAGCTTTCAGTTTGCCTACCATCATAACAGTTTATTTTTTTTAATTGAAGAGACCTCAAAATTGAATTTTACATGGGTAAATTTGCAAGCTATCACTCGATTATTATTATTTTTTGGCCTATGCTGCTACCACCAGGCAGAAGCTAGCCTAAAAGAGCTTCAATGTAGGCACAAAACTATGGGCAAGAAATTTCGGCAGAACTTTTGAACGAAAGACAAGATGAACTTTGTTAGTTTGGTCAATTGCTACTATGTGTTGCATAAAAAACCAGGACCATATGATTTCTACAATTAAATTGCCAAAAACTGGCAATTAACTGCCTTAGATTATGACCACACAGTTCATTTGTGGGTTGCTTGGTTTGTACATGGAGAGGCTTACCAACATTTATTAAACATCTCATTCACACTTTGGAAGCTGTATAACCGCATGAATGTTGGAATATTAGGAAAACTCAAAGGCTCCTAGCACCTTGACATACTCAATAGTAAAATACATATATCGTTCAATCAAAGTATGTAACATTATGTATACATGAATTTCGCTCCTTGTTCTTGAAATAATCGGCTGTAGGTTAACATTAACCTGTATTGACCTTATGTTTGGTTCCTTGCTGTAAGCAAAGAAACAAATGTAGTCTGGTTGGCATGTGTGTGTCTGTGTGTGCATCTTTGACCCATGCTTGGGTCCGTGACAACTCAACAACGGAGTGATGGATATTTGTCATACTTGCTAGGTAGATGAACTATCACGAGAAGGTGTGTCGTATTGTTTTGGGTGCTGACATTGTGAATGTTAATGAGTTTATAGGGTCAAACATAAAAATATTTACATTGTGATAACTTTGCTACCCTAAGCCGGATTGTAGCCAAACGTGGTATACTGTTCTTGGTTAATAGCTGGTACCTCAAATGCATTGAGACACATTTTATGGGCCCGAATTTGTGTGGTCCAATATGTTTAGGACCATTTGTGCCCACGTTTTTCTTTACATTGCAATAACTCTGCAACCTTAAGTCGGATTGAAGCCAAACTTGGTAAAGAGTTGCTGGTTAATAGCTGCTATACATGTAGGTCATCTGTGCCCAAAACAAGTCTGGTCCCATTTTTGAACTGGGTGGACTCAGACTTTATTTCCTCCTCAAATGCATTTTGAAACACATTCTTTGGGCCCGAATTTGTGGAGCGCAAGGGTTTTGTGACCACTTCGGCCCACATTTTTGGGGGCTAAATATCGGCAAATTTGTTTTGGAGCTGTTTTGTCTTTGAGCCAAATATTTTTTGGACCATTTAGGCCAAAAAAAATTATCGGACCCAAATTGTTTTGGGAGGGGCCAAAGTTGTACATCTGCAATAGCTCCACAACCTTACATCAGATTGTTTTCAAACTTGGAATACAGTTGTTGGTTAATAGCTGGTACATGTGGGCATAGATATTATGATATTTGGTGATAACATACAACACTCTAATATTCCAATAAGTAAGTAACCATAGTGCCTGTTGGGCTTTAATCTTCTTCTTTATTTATTTATTCCTTGGGGAGGGTGGGGGGCTTCACTTCATCAATCCAGAAATATTTGTTATTGATAAGACCAGACAGAGTCATGTGTCAAGTGAACACACCAAAATCATATTTTTGTATTGTTCATGAAAGCTTTTTGATGAACGATTATGTACTTGCTCTAGATGAATGTTAGGGGTTGGTTTTTTATCTTAGAGGGCAACGGTGACCCTTTTATTATTATTGTTATTATTATCAATTGCAATCATCAAAACAATCGTCTTTCATATCTCCGATTAAAGGTTAAAAAAGCCTTGCCTCCTCTCCCATTGTTTATTTGTTTGTTTGTTTGAATGTTTTGACAGGTAACATGATTGATATGGTCGATTGCCTGCATAATGTCAGTCTCTCTCTCTCTCTGTCAATATGGACAGTGGATTATATTATCTGTCATGTCAAACTCTTTTAACTATACAATACAGAGTCCATTAGCACACTTGCACTCCTTCACAGGCGAATAATCTCATCATGGATTTCAAGTTAGAAATATAAGTTTGTGCCTGTGATACAAATTCTACCCCTTTTCCTAATCCCACAATTGAAAAGAGGGAGAGAAAAAAAACGAAAAAAGTTTCTTTCATAAAAAGTGTTAATTATCATTTTAGACTCTCTGGGCATAGACTATGAGGTCCCAATGGGACGGACAACTGACTCGTTATAAAAGACCAAGATGGTTAATTGCTAATCGTGAAGACTCTTTCCTTGAATGAGAGTAAACACTCAATATCACTTACATTTTTGACAACTGGTTAACTTTCAAGATTTTGTTGATTAAACCTTAATATCGTATTGTTTGTAACCTTCCAGCCCCCAGTGGCCTTTGAAACCGCCGAACCTGTGGCAGTGCCCCTTCAAGGAGAAGCAAACATGCCCCCTCCACCGTCCGTGTACGTGCCACCCGGTGCAGAGGCAACCGTGGTTACCGAGGCAGAGGGCAACCCCCCTCGTCACCCCTTCAAGCCGGACCGTGCACCTGACAGCGAAAGCCTCAACAGCGCTGGTCCAACTGTAGATGGGGGGAATGACGCTCAAGCTACAGGGGCCAGCGAAGACCCTCAGCCACCCCCCAACCTAGGGTCTAATGTGAGTCTCCCCGAACCTAGCACTTAAAACCATCACTCACAGGTTGGGCTCTAAATGCATTGTAGACGCTTTTGAGCCAGAGACAACAATTTTGCTTAAATATTTTTCGAGTAGTTATGAAAATTTATAGTTTTTCATTAATTTTATTTTTTCTTATCTGTAAAATATTTTAGTTTTCAGTTTTGATGTTCACTGAATATAATATTTAGTCATTGGGAGGAGAAGAATAATTTCCTATCAATCAGCCTCTTCAGTAAGATGACAACCCAGATTATATGCTTTCGCACAGTGTCCATCCAACATTACCGATAATGAAGTATTTAATGGGAAGTGAATTTGAAGTTGCATTACTATAATATCTTAGCTCTATTTTTTATCATTAAAATATATACCTCCGAACAGAAATTATTTTTCCTTGAGAGAAAACTCTATCAGGTACAAACGGATACCACTACATGATAAGTCTATATAAAACACATCTAGTTATAACAGTTGAAACTGCCATTCGTGAGGCACATAATCCAGACATAATATGTCGTAATATATGTCTTTTTTGAATTCTCATTCATACAGTGCTTAAAATCAAGCAGTATTATTACTAAAATATAATGACAAACATCTGAATGAATACAAAATATATGTATTCATATATATGTATTCATATATATTTATAGAAAAAATCACTATATTTCTATTGAAGAAAAGTTTATCATGAAAAAAATGGATAGTAGATTATATACTGTAATGTTTAGAAGTTTTGTTTTAATCTTGAAGTGATAACATTTTATTAGATTAACCTTTAATACCGCACGTAAACAAATGTAAATATATATAAGCCCAATATCTTTCTTCCAAATGTTTTCTTCACTTAATTAGTACACATTCCAGTCAATATCTTTTCTGTATAGCCAACCCTGGGAATAATATTAGCATATGTTGTGTATAAGAAACAGGCCTGCTGGAAGGGGGAGGGAGGGTGCAGTCAGGGGCTACAGACCTGAGGCCTGCATGGGGTAAGTTATGGGGTGGTGGAAAGCAAGATAATAAGTATCTTCTCGCTACAGGAAATATGAAGACGAAAAGATGGTTCAGTAGCATAATTGTCCATAGGTCCCTTTCTGGCTCTCAATACCAATTGCTGGAAAGAGGTCGGAGGGGTGGGGTGAGGGGTGGGGATCAAAACTGTAGATCTATTCCCTCATATAGTTTGTTTAACTTGTCAATTAGCAAATTGTGATGAAAAGGAACTTTTTCTTCCTATTTTCTTGAGATCTGTCAATTTTGAAGTTAAAGTCCTTTTCTGTCATTAAGATGTTCAAGGCTGGATATTCTCATCGTTAAAACCTTTCTTTCTTTTTTTTTCCTATCAGTAACAGTGCCTTAACAAAATGAAGGTTGTGAGCTTGGAAACATATGATGATAACTTTAATTTTATTCGTAGGACAAGGATCAAATAATTTGTAACAGAAAAACCAAAAACACTTGAATGTTTCCGTGTCTCTATAATGTTTCCCATTAAGTAGGTTGTGAAGGATAAACCTTACTTAAAATATGCTTCATATTTTATATTTCATTTCCTACTCTACCAATATGTTCATATCCATTAATATTTTAAGGTAAACTAGTTTGTACGAACTCCATAGTTGAATAAAGAATATTTCCCCCAAATAAATTATCATATCTACGTGCCTCTTTTCCCTGTAAATCTTTGCCTTGTTACGTGGGTTCAGGGGAGGGGATGGATGGGCAAAATGTTGCATCTCCCCATTTTGTCAAGTGGGGGGGGGGCACTAATGCATTTCATTCCCACCCCACTTACTGTATGGTCATGGTCATGAAAGAACATTTTACCTCCCTCTTGGTTACCTGCTTTATTAATAACCTGCATTACCACTCTCAAACTCCATGCCACCCCTCCCATTCCCCACTCTGAGAAGCACAATGATCCCTTCGCATAAAAAAGGGAAACTCAACCGTTTTTTTTTCCCCCTACCAATATGAACTGAATTTGTAAAACAGTCACGGGGACCATGTCAAACGTGCAAACAAACAATATTTTACTGTGCTTCGTGGAGGTAGGGGTAACGGAGGGGCTGGGGAGGGGCATAACAATTGAAACAGTATATAATTTTGTAAAAGACATATGGATACAAAATTACGTCATTATTTACTCCAGCTGAGGGTATTTTCACAAATTTTCATTTTTCAAAGAAACTTCAAGATGGTTTACACCTGTTTTGCTTTTGTTTATGTATTTTTCGTTTTGTTTTCCTTTAGTCTACGCACCTGTTTACCAATGTTGAAGTAACCGGAATGCTAAACAGTGTACATACTCGGTAAAATCCCGTTATTACCGGGTCACGTTTTCTTCTTTCCGACATGAAAACTCCAGGGGATTATAGCAGCGAATTTAAGATTTAAGTACAGATTCATGTCAAATATTGCCGATTCAATGTAAATTCTGTGCCCGCGGCCTTTTCATATCAAATTAATCAAAATATATATTTTTGTTATGAGAACTCCCGAAGATTTGTCTTTTCATATGGTCACGAAGGTCATTCAATATAACAGCACAATACCTTATTATTCCATTGTGTGCAAATCAGCTTTGTAAAAGATTTATCCTCGAATATAAAAAAAAAAAAACGTTTATGCGTGACGAACCTACCGTGGCTGTAAAAGGACATTTCGAGACTTCGATATTTCGACTTTTTTGTTTCGATGTTTCGACTTTTTTGTTTCGATGTTTCGACGTTTTGGTTTCGAGATTTCGACTTTTCGTTTCGAGATTTCGATGTTTCGACTTATTGGTCTCGAGATTTCGAAACCATGAAGTCGAAACATCGGAATCTCAAAATGTCCTTTTACAGCCACGGTACGAACCTGTTGCATTCTATAATTTATAAAAAAAAATGGATGTAAATTCATAGACGTTCTCCACCCGGTGGCATGTAGTTTAACCTATGGGAGGATTCAAATATCATCGGTACTCTACAGGCGGTGTATATATATAGTATTGTTAGTAGAATGTACCAAAGACTCGCCGAATAACCCATAGTGAGCGGACTTTTATAAAAACGTGAACTTACAAAAGTTAC
The DNA here is from genome assembly GCA_000934455.1 of Apostichopus parvimensis. Taxonomy (NCBI): domain Eukaryota; kingdom Metazoa; phylum Echinodermata; class Holothuroidea; order Aspidochirotida; family Stichopodidae; genus Apostichopus; species Apostichopus parvimensis. The sequence continues at coordinate 12,708 of KN888767.1, read as the reverse complement.
GCGAGACATGCTGTTAGCTCCTCCAGGAAAAATTCACACTGTTTTCACAGTCTAAGTTGGTCCATGCAAATACTTCATGGTAACATGGTGGAAAGGGTGGGAAGAGGGCGTTGTTCACTAGAGATGATGATGGGGGCGTTGTTCTCGAGGTTATGCTAAAGCGTCCCACAAGTCATATGTTACTGATATATTTCAAGACTCATACACCAATCCCCCGGGGAGAAGGGAGGGTTGGGTTTGGAGGTTGGGAACCACACTCGCCCAAAGCAGGGGCGTATCCAGGATTTTCTAACCCGGGGGGCGCGAATTACTATCTAAGCGGAGCGCCACCATCGGTTGGCGCACAGCGTACAAGAAAATTTCTGGTTTTGATACCCCCCAGATCACCGGAAATGACACTTCTCGGGCTTGAAAATGACCAACCAGATGTACACTTTTGCCTGAGAACCAAGTATTTTCCATTAGTTTTTTTCCATCCATAACCTTTTTGAAGATTGTCACCAGTCACAAATCACATCGCATGTCCTGTGGATCATTGCGCTTTTGTAAGTGATTCTACGTCGCGGCCCACTATACCCGATTCCCACTTTTCAAGGTTTTAAGCCCATTATTTGTTCAGAATTTGAAATGTCACATTTCTCGTGAATAAAATCACTTCAAAACATACCCATAATGTTGCACAAAATTTCATCTATGGACAACCAATATAGAAGAATCCTCCTTAAACCCCTAACAGACCGGTCAAAATTGCACGAGTAGAGGGAAGTGTGATGAAGAATGGTGGTCAGGAAATTGTCGAAAATTCAGACACAGTTAATTTATTGGTGTAGAAATATTAAAACCTCTTATAACGGCTATTATAAAACTTGGTTGAAGGAAATGAAAAAAATAGCAGATATTTCCGAAACCGAACACTACACACATAGGCGTAGGAGGCGGGGGGGGGGGAGGGGCTGCAGCCCCCAATTCGCCATTACTAATGTAAAAGAGAGTTTTGACATAATTGGACCTCCATGCTTTTTCTCCATCTACATAAGACATTTCGTTGTTTACATTAGCATCCCGCGGTATACTGCGCAACTTTCACGGACCGTACGGTACACGATGGCATGCGATGTAATAACCGATGCTTGCTTATATGATACTGACATTGACATGTTGAACGCGCGCGGAGCGCGCGAAAATTTTTGGTTATTTTTTTCGGGCAAGTCGGGCAGTTTTGAGGCTATTCATCCTGGAACGCCATTTTCATGCTCACTGATATGATGTGATATCTGCTGTTTGCTTTACAAATTCGAACAGGCGCGTAGCAAGGAATTTGCCAAGGGTCGGGCGAAGCCTGTAGGCAAATTATCTAAGCGTAGCGCCACCATGAGTTGGCGCGAAGCGTACAAGAACATTTTGGCCGAAAATGTCTCCCAGATCGATGGAAATGGCACTACCCAGGACCATTTGTTGGCGCGAAGCGTACACGCAAATTTTGACCGAAAATGCCTCCCAGATCGCTATAAATGACACTTCCCAGGCCTTGTTAGTTGCATCTAAGCATTTTCTATTTTGAAATTACTAGCGATATCATAAAAAAATATGTTGAAGGGGGGTGGGGGCGGTCGCCCCCTTCCCGAAATGCGTCATGTTCACCGACGATACGGTCGAGTTCGAGACCAGCCACAGTTGGTTTCATTGCACAATTCTACAATTGTTTAAGGCGTATATACACACACACGAGGTATGATAGACCATATATAGTATATAGATCATTAGTGAGAGAGGAAAAATGGAAACGTCAAAAATGGAGTTGTCGGTGTAAGGGGTAGGGTGAGGCACACGCCCCTTCCGAAATCCTTGATCCGTCACTGGCTACCCTGTGTATATAATAGGGATCAGCGCTGTAATGATGTCACTGTTCCTCTTTCTCTTCCCGGTGTCTTGGCGTTTTTCTTCTACTCCCTCCTTTTCTGCTTTTACTTTCTTTCTTCTTTTTCCTTTCCCTTCCTTCCTCTCCTCCTCCTCTTTTTTCCCCTCTTTTTTCCCTTTTTTTTCTCTTTTTTTTCTCTCCTCTTTTTCTTACCCGGGGGGCGCGCGCCCCCAACGCCCCCCCTGGATACGCGCCTGCAAAGGATCCTGTTCATAACACAACATCCGCAAGAAGTCACCACAAACTTGTGGGTGATGACTGTCCCGGTGATAGGACGCCGGCCACCCTCCCCTTCGAGAATTATTTGTTTGGGGAAGGGATCTTAGATTCACAATTTTGATATCATTTCCATCATTTTAAAGATATCATATATAGACGGATTTTAGTGTTAACAATTTTGTGTGCATGTGATATAAAGTTTAAGCCATTCGATTGAAAGTGGGGATTTTATATGAGGAGGGGGAGGGGACGGAAGGGAGGAGCCCGTGCCACCATCATCCTCCCAGGCTCTCGTGGATGCTGTCCTGTCCCTTCCGCTCCCCTCTCTTTACACACAGAAAGGCAAACTAACAGACAATCAGGTTCACAATCACAAGTCAACAGTCATTTTGCATTTTGTATATGGACACTTCCATGATATAGGCGTAGGAGGATGCACCCCCCCCCCCCAACCAAACCTTTGTGTAATTATATTTTATATTATATTTTTCGGACAAGTCATTACAGCATCCCCAAATCAAATTGGGCTCCTACGCCTATGCTTCCATCAACGTAAATTGGCGCATCCCGTCTACTTTCACTGCAGAACTACAGCAGGTATCAAGTTAAATTTGCAGGCAATACTGATGTTCTCTTAGGTGAGGTTTTCAACCCCCAGGTCATTTCAGGGGAGTGAGGGGACAGGGACTGTTCGTCGTGGTTACCTTTAATCTGATCCCCCACCCTCCCCTACCCCCCCCTTCCAACTAGACTCGGCTGAGTCTGCTCGGCGACGCGAATGAGTCTCTCTACAGCAAAAATACGAAAATAATACGGCTGTCATATCCCCCCCCCCCCCTTTTGGCGAGGAGTGCTATCACAGGAATGAATCGCTCATGGCATGAGCAGTAAGAATCGACCCAGCGCATTTCGCAAAGAACAATTGGTCGTTATGCCTTAACAAAGGCTACCTTCCAACCAATCTGAATCCGCACATGTTCGGCTAGACCAAATATTTTGTATATGCGACGCGTGCCTCTTGAATAAACGGAGGTGTACTTTACGCATTTAGTGAAAGTTGAAGGACGTATTTTCCCGCTGGAAGGGTGAGGGGAGGGCGTGGGGGGGGGGGGTGAAGAGTTGGTATCGGTGTGAATTTCATTTCGTCCAATACTACTAAGAATTACAGCATAACATACTAATCCTCCTCCAAGCCCTTACACACCGTCGCATTAGCGACGTTACCGAACCACACCTGGCATGGCTTTCCCGCCATTCTGATTTATAAGGGGAAGATAATGGAGATTTTTGTCATTCTTGCTAAAGCCAGTGACTCTCTTTGATGTGAGCTTCTATTATTTTAAAATGTCTGAACTTGTCTTATGCAGCTTTCTTATGCTGATATACAAATAGCGTGTTACGAAACTCGAGTTATATGTGGAGTTTATTTGTACTGTACGGAAGCTTAAAAATGCCATCAACATAAGAAAACTTTGCCCTAACTTAGTCAACACTTTTCAGTAAATTGTTAAGATAACAAGATAATATCTTATCAAAAGTCAGAAAAATGTTGGATTGCTTTGTTGCTTTAACTAAGCAAATGAACAATTTTCTGCAAAATGTTTAATTGACAACATATCGTATCTCGTCAATTCAACATTTTTCTGAAAAATGTTTAATTGGTCACTTCATGCCATCTGACCAATTGAACAATTTTCTGTAAATGTTTAATTGACAACTTATCATATGTCGTCAATTCAAAAAAATTCTGCTAAATGTTTAATTGTGAAGTGAAGAATTAAGTGAGTAAGTTGTCAATTAAACATTTTGCAGAAAATTGTTCAATTTCTCAATTGGAATGAAGTGAACAATTAAACATTTGCAGAGAAATGTTGAATTGACGAGATACGATAAGTTGTCAATTAAACATTTTGCAAGAAAGTGTTGAATTGCTCAGTTAAAGCAAATCAGCAATCCAACATTTTTCTGATTTTTGATAAGATGTTATCTTGTTATCCAATTTACTGAAAAATGTCAACTTATGGGGCAAAGTTTTTCTTATGTTTATGGCACTTCTAAGCTTCCGTAGTACTGCGTAAACCACAATGCTATATATATACTTAATAAATGCGGGTTGCTCTGAAAAGCACCTTCACGTCTGGTACAAATGTCAAAACCATATTGCTTGTTATATTGGTACGTGCTTTACAGCTAATCTTATACAAGGCAATCTGAACTTTTGCGACCTTCCGACCGGGGGCGCTTGTCAATGTCGCAAAACAGCGCTCTGTGCGGATCACTGACGTGCACATCGGATTTCGAAAGTCGAGGGGCCAAATTCCAATTTTTTCCCCCCACTGATTTTGGAAGGGGATGAACTTTATGGCGCCGTGCTGCAGACAGATGAAAAATTATCGAATGATGGGTGTGGCTGTGGGGTCGTTGAATACAGCTCCCTTGTATAGGGGATCTGTATGGGATTTCCCCAGTAAAATGTCAAAGTTTTGAAGTCAAATTGTGCATTCGCAGGCATTTAAACACCACATAGCCTATTATAGATTTGGAATTAGGTCTAAACGCTTGGTTGTGCTAATAAATGATTATGAGCTTGGAAAGGAAAACCCTAACGACTGAATGAGTTGCCCCCGGCTGACGATGAAGTGCTGGGGCATGAATGGTACCATGCCACGGAGCATAGGCCTATATAGCCTAACACAACCAAATGACGAAACAAAGTTGGCCTGACGTTATGCAGTACGGTTAACTGGTAGACCAGTTGAAAGCGTTGAACCGGAAGAATAAAGTGCGCAATAACAGGTTAATAACAAGCACGTGTAGGTTCTCTGCCGGGTACATCTCTTCCTGTTTTGATCACTTTATCAGCTGTACAACCAAAAAAAAAATAAAAAGGGGAAAAAAGGGGGGGGGGGGGAAATAACGGTATAGTGCTCAACGCATGTAGGCCTGTATATTGCAAATTTAGAACCGTCAAGCACCCAATAAGAAGTTCTGCACACATTTGCAACCGTGTGAAAACCAAATAAATTGATTTGATTGTAATTATTTTTAGTTTTTTCTTGAGTTTCCGAATTTTACCAGGCTACTCTTCACTGACGACAAAGTCAGCCAGCATAACGTGTTATACCTTTACTTAACTTGGAACACGTCTGTATTGTGCCATCTTTACAAAGAAGAATATCCAACATTTGACACCGTGTGTTATACTGTTCATGCCAGACTTCCCACGTCGAAAACATGAAATAAATTATGTCGAGTTTCCAAGTAACATTAATTTTTTTATTATTTGACACCGCAAATCACACACAAAAAAGCGCCCCCTTTTTTTCACGTAGATACACACACAAACAAATCACAACATTCGTTTCCTTGTCAAGTTATACATATCAACATGATAGCAGTGAGTAAACCGGTGACAAACATATACTCAATTGTCGAGATGTTGTGTATCACAGGCGAAACGCTAAGAAAACATGATAATTTTTGACTTGTCAAAATATGCTTACATGACATTTTGTCGAGATCGTGTGTGATATTATCTCGTGTGTCCATTCTGGCAGTGGCGGAGCTAGGGGTATTGGTCAAGGGGGGGGGGGCGAGAATGGCCCGTCTGTAGGGGCGCTCCCGACACTATCTAAGCGGAGCGCCACCACGGGTTGGCGCGGAGCGTACCGAAATATTTGAGTAAAGATACTCCCTACATGGCCGGAAATGACCCTTTCCGGGCCTTGCTAATTTGCAGATAAACGAAGAATAAATAGGTGTCATCGCCAAAAAAATGTGACAAATGTCAATAGGTAGATGAGAGCGCAATAAAAAAGTCAATAATCGCGAATAAGTAAAAGTGGTGAAAAGCTGAAAAGGGCGCCAGCAGTCCATTTGAGTCCGTCAGGGGGGCATCCGCCCACCCTGACTGTATGGGCGCTCCGCCACTGCATTCTGGATTATCACACATTCGTCCCTGCCTTCTCTATTTCCCTCCATGAGTCCATGTGAAATGTATACTTGGATATCCTCGATCGTTCATTGTTAGTTCATATACGTTTGATCACGCTTGTTCGTCCGCTTATGGCGAGCAATATGGGACAAACACCGCATAATGTATCCGCGAATTAATTTGAATATATACGCATATATAGCCAGTCATTAGGCTTAAATATATCCGCGTATTAATTCGAATATAAACACGTATTTATTCGAATACATATGAGGATTAATTGGAATTTATACACGTATTAATTCGAATATATACACGTATATTAATTCGAATATAATATACACGTATTAAAACATACTGTTGTCTATATCAAGTATGTTTGGCCTGGGTCTGGGTGGGCTACGTCAATAGAGACTTACTTTGCAATCTCTGATTTATTGCACTGGCGAGGCTACAACGTGGTAAACTCGTTTGCGAAGCTATGAGACATGCCAGTTACTGTCTGATTTAATACGCGTATATATTCGAATTAATACGAGGATATATTATGAAGTGTTTGTCCCATGTGGCTTGCTATAGACACAGGTGCCCAAATGATTCAAAGCAATGGTTTTTCACCACAGTTGATCTGACTCCTACCCCCCTCATACCCCTCCTACCCCTCCCCTCCTACCCATCCCCTCCCCGCCCCAGCCAATTTATAATAATTTCAATGATATATATATATATATATATTCATTTGCCTTTGTCGTTTACCTCAATTTCATTTAACAGTCTGTTCAAAGTATCTCTTTCGAGATCCGGCTTTAGGAATCACAAATGATTTCGAATTGGTTAGCATCATGTTTGATCTCTAAACAAAATATGTCACCAAAACAGAACTAGTATTGTTCGATACCGGTGACAAACGCCTACAGTGGAATTAAGACCTTTCTTACCGGCTCGAACCTCTGGACATACCAGGGAGCTGCTACTCCCTGGACATACAATCAACGTCCGTAGCCTAGTGGTTACGGTGTCCGCATATAATGCGGGAGGCCCGGGTTCGAA
>KN888765.1:62618-104699 GCA_000934455.1 Apostichopus parvimensis | reverse complement strand
GACATTGAAACAATGCAATCATGTCATGTAACATGGTTCCATATTTTAGAGTCAGCATTTGCAAAATTCATGCCCATTACAGAAAATAAACATTTATAAAAAAAACATTCATAAACATAAACAACCTATAAATGCTAAATTTAATCATTCCAGGGGATACCATTTTGACAATCTTTAGCAATATATTATGTTTCCAGATATCTTAGGTCTCTACTTTTATGCTTGAATATGGCATCACCATATTTTAGCCCTATATTCAGCACAAAATTAAGTTTTTACAAAAATATAATTTCCTACCAAAGACCAGATCTATAGCTATAGGCTTACTGTACTCAGACTGTAATCTAGACATATACTCTTATTGCAGCCATGTGTTAGGTCTATATCTAGTTCCCTATAAACCAAGAAACTCTGTTTAAATTTGACTTAATCATGTCCAACATGCTGATTTGCTTGGCTCCATGTGTGCGCCCACAGTCAGCTGGACACTCTACTGTACAATATAACGTATAGTCCCTCAATGCTACATAGCAGTACAGGCAGTGCCGGTGAGTATATAAGATCCATATCAGCCGGCAGAGTGCAAAACACTATAGCAACAGGAGGAGTTTGGAGAGGTCAGGAAGGAGGGAGGTGAGGGGGGGTGGGAGGGGGTCAGGGAGGGTTTGTTTAGTCTGTTTATAAAAAACTGATGGAATACCAATATTGGTTCTACATCATTTAATTGGTTAATGAAGTGAATGTCTCTGTGATTGCAATCACGGACGTCAGCTAACGTAAAAATCAATAAAGCCTAATGAACGTTAGATCAATATAATCACTGCCTGCACATCAAAGCAAAAAATTTGAAACTTGCAAGTTATGCATACATGCATGTATGTAAAGGCCTTATGCGACTACTGACGTGGACAGAATTACGGTTTAAGTAAGGTACTGTATATGTAATAATAGTATAGATATTTTTAAATACTTGGGACTTCTTTTTTACAAACATTTCAACTGGAATTCTAAACCTGATGTCTGTATATTGGAGCCTCACATGAGGTCCTCTATGATGTTCTCAGCCCATTAGTAATATTTCTAATCATTTAAAGAAGAGAACTTCCAAGGTATAGAACATGAAATTTGAGTAACACCACATTTCTCTTTGGAAAATCTAAATCAGCTATAGTTGTTTACATCAAATTAAACTTGCATGGTAAACTAAATACCCCCAATTAGGTAAAATGATAAATTGGTATCACCCGCAAAGCTGGTGTTCTATTCACCAAACCTACAAATCTCTCCTAGCTGTCAGGGACATACTGATCATTTTGTATTTTTTCAACATTTTATTTGGACACCAAAGTTCCTGTTGGTCCAACCAAACTGTAAGGCCTGGTCGTCAAAGGGACAACCAGAAGAAATCTTTAAACATTTGCTATTACATTATATATGCATAATAAGGCATGAATATGTATGACACAATGGATCCTTACTGTATGACCAATATGCATTGATTACTATTGATGTAGCTATTACTGTATTCATCCATAACAGTAATTAGAGCCAGCCTGTATGATACACAATGTCGGTACGGCCAATGGGTTTGCATGGAGGAGAAAGAATAAAACTCTGTCCTCTGGGCGACTTGTGTTGATGACAGTAATCTTGATATCGTCTGCATACTACAAATCCTCTTCTGTACTTACGTCAAAAGTAGATGGAATAAGAGCAGGTGTGTTTTCACCGCCTGTCGTTACAGAATCGTGTCAAATTTTTTTTTCGCAGTTCATCACAAACATATTCTTATATTCCATTCGAGTACCTAAGAGCTGGTTAGGGTAATTTTTCTGCAACGAGTTTTAATGCAGATTTTCGCATTGATTTTGAGAATCATCCGAACAAGAACTAACTAGACAAACACCCAGAAACTTGTTAGTAAAACACATTTTATTATCACTTAGTATGTCACTGAACCATCAAGATTCACCTGGAATCCACAGATGATGCGGCTAGCTAGTGATTTCACTAGTAAAATAATAGGATAATAGCAAAAATGTGCAATTAATCAGAAAGCATTTTTTTCCCTTCTTTTTATTGTTGTACATGTTCATAGCTCTACCCATACAGCTAAACTGGTGATGTGGCCGAGTGGATAAAGGTGGTGGCATTTGAAAGATGAGGCTTAGCAATCGGGAGGTTCAGGGTTCGATTACCTGCCGGGTCATAGTAAAGTGGGTTTTTCATCCAAGAGCAATCTACGGTTTTCCCATCTGAAATGACTTTCTAAATTGAAAAGATTCCAAATTTGAATTGAATTGAATTGGAAGCCACCTGATGTGCAAGTTGTAATCCATAAGCCCTTGCGGGTTTCTCCCACATCTGTGGTCGCTTAAGCGTCGTAAAAATAATTGCTGATTATTATTTATTATTATTACAAATCTTGATATGCAGGAGGCAGCCCTAGACATAAAGTATTACCTTGACTGCATAATACTTAAATGGATTAACTATAACTATAGGAGCAAGAATTAACTAATTTCTAATACAAATTAGTAAACAACATTGAAGATATAGTCGTCATCATGTCAGAAGAAGGGTCATATCAATTCCTTGTGGCACAATTTCACGCACTTAAATCATCAAAAATATTACATGCTATCAGTTATAGATCTATCAATCATAGCTGCTGTATGTAAACCCTGTGGAGTCAAGTACACACGCAGTGTTGCTATATAGTGTTATAAATCTGCCACACTGACATGATTTGGAGTGATTTACTTCAAGCATATCTATAAGAACTCGATTTGCCAACTTATGTCCTGTCCAGAGGCAAATCTCAACCAATTAGAATACTTGTAATACTTTCTGAAAGATAACTTTCTCTAACGCTCCAAATCCATCTCAAGGAAATCAAGAGTCACCAAAGGGGATGAATAATGCTATGGAAACCCACACTTTAAAATGGGTTACCATAAGCATACGCTAGTTCATTGCGCAAACTGAATAGGGAAGTCTACATAAATGGACAAGGTAAGTCTTGGTTTTTAACCCCCCCCCCACCCCCAAATCCCCATGTCCGGTCGTAAACAGTCTTTGAACATGAGAAAAAAGGAGATCATTGGAAATATAACTCTTTAACAAATCATTTTCCACTTCAAGCTAATAAAACAAAGAAAGTCTTCATCTAGTGAAATGGCACGTTGAATTTGGGTCTCTATGATGAAGCCATAGTAAGCTGAAGATGTTTCTTTCGCTTCAGCTCGTTTTTGCATGGGAATTAAAGAGCAAAAGGAATTGATATGTAGGCCAAGTAGAAGAAAAAACATGGTGCATTACGTACATCTAAGTGAGCAAATGAGCACCACTGGTAAAACCATTCCTGTATACATATGACAATTCACACATTCATACTGTTGTGAATACTTGAATATTGAGTATACATAGCCACATCACAGTTACTGTACTAGTAATGTCATAACCAGCATATAAACATCAACAGATACTTAACACAGATGCGAGTGAAGAATGATGCCACTTTTAACACATAAAAGATCCTTTAAGGAGCTTGAAGCAGTTAACCCAAATTTCACAGGATAATCCTTAATGCTAAACTTTTAAGATTCTAGAAGGTTAGGTCAATCCTTTAAGCTTTCTAGTTCTATTAATTTAAAGTTGTTTGCTTTTATTGTTTCTCATTAAACTCCAACTGAATTGGCAAACTAGATTGCAGTCAGCAATATAGTTACTACTGTAGTGTAAAATGTAGTTAGCATTTATCTACGGTAGCTTAAAAGGTCTCATCCCAAATGTAATATGAAAACAAAATTTGTTACAAAGGGCCACATTTCAAAAGTATGTATATCTTCTTAATAGCTTCCTTGAATGTCAACAAATTTTTATGCAGTACAGAATGACAATATTTCTCTCACCTAAAACATGACAATTTGATCCTATAATATAAATCCATTTTCATTAAAATCTGAATTTTTGTTTAATCTTACACACAAAAAATGGGCTTTTCTTCAATTGATTTTGATAAATTTATTGATGCTGTCTGATACTATAACAATTTAGTAGTTCGATAGCTTGACTATAGTCAAGTTTCATTGAAATATTGAAGTAACAGGCCAAAAAATTTGAAAGTTTCAAATTTGCTTGTTAACTGCGATTAATTCTGATCTATGCAACTGTTCATCTTGGGGGCAAAATTTTGAGAAGCAGATCAATTTCATTAATAACTAACTCCATGACCTTTGCGTGGTGGAAAAATCTATCAAGATATATATCTTAATTTGATCAAGTGCAATCTTGGAGTTATCCTCTGTAGGTTCGGTAAAATTGCCGAACAAACACAAAATGCCGCTATATATAAGAGTTTGCAGTTTGCTCACAGTAAAATGAATAACAGTAACTGCCTAAACTCTAGAGATTAAATTACCTCTACCATGAACTTGGCAACAAATTATCAGTCTTGGGGATATCAGAGCCCTTTCCATAAGGTGATCCCTTCTTACTCATGAGAATGAGGTGATTTCACAATACTTTTTAATTTTATGATACCACAAAATGAATAAAATATTGGTCCAAGTTAGTTGTTTGTCCATTTGTCTACTTTAAAGGTGTCCTTAAATTCAGTTTTTGATTTCAGTTCACCTGGGAAACAGAGTTCCTGCTAGGAACGAAGGTCAGGCTCTCTAACCTTTATTTAGTTATTTAGCTACGGCATGCTTTCCGCATTCTAGGTAAACAGTTTGTTAGCAGTTTTTTTCTTCATAATATTATCAGTCAAAATTTTCCAAGTAGTACCTAAATTTTACTTTGGATATTAAAATTTGCCATATTTTGATCTCAATACAACCAACCAGAGGCAATTAGCCCTTAAATGTAATTTTAACCAGTACTTGAGTCTTAAGAAGCAAACAGGGATAATTAAAGGGTGCAAAGCATGTGCTATATTCATACATTCCACTCCCCCCCCCCTGCCTCTCATTACGCAGTAGAATGAATTCATGGAATGATATTGTAATTACCTTGAGTCTGAAAGCTTAATTAATTCGCAAAAGTTAGTAAAAACGTGTCACATCCATCAAATAAGTATACTACATGTGCAACTTGTGAATTACAGTAGGTTAATTATACAGTGTAAAAATTTTTATGCTCAAGGTAGTTAAAAAAAAAAAAATAGTCACAACATCCTAAGCTCTGAACAACCAATGTTCTTTTTTGTTAGGTGAATATAATTGTATAATTCTCCTTTCAGAAAATTAACCGTTTCTTGGTTTCTCCATTTCTCAGCTTGCTCAGTTTTGTTTTCACCAACTAATTTAAATTATCTTTCTGATTCTGTTTTTCTGTTCATGAAAGTAGAAAACACTCTTGAAATCTTGAATCTATTTTTTGAACCACAATGTCCTGCTATTTGTTTTCTATAGGCTCATAAACAAGTTCAGGCTATTTCTGTTAGTTCAATGATAAGTTTGTAAGGAAGATATATATTCCTTGATGCCTCCCCTCACACAACAGACCAGAGTCCAACAATAGACTAAAGTCTGCTAATTAATGCAATAAGAAACTATCATCTTTTAATTTGTAAGTAAACAAATTAGTGGTATCTGTCCCATTGGATTCCCTTCAATAGAGATATACGTACTATAAATTGCACACTATTAAGGAGATATATTGAGCTGCATAGTTTGCTTGCTTACTTTTTAGCCTTGTTCCACAGTATGGTCATTCATATGCATAGAAGCACAGGTTGGAGAATAATTACAATGATACCAAATTTCCATGACACAGTCCATGTATTGTCTTATACACAGACCTAGAAATTGCATGTATCTTATCATATAAAGTGCATGTACTCCATCATAATCGATTAGTATGGGTATCATGGCTTTAATTAAATAGTTGGTTAATTAAATCATAAATTAAGCACCAAAAATTTTACATTAGAACTTAAAACTGACAACATTAATATCAATGTTCACTTTCTCTATGGAATCCTTTAGACTGGGAGAAAGGGGTGGAGTGGGAGGGAGGATGAGGGGGAGGGGGGGGGTAGTGGGATGACAAGCTAAAACATTTCATCTCATAGTGAATATCACAGTCCTCCTAGCATTTTTATGATCTTTGAAGATTTGGTACTCCACAAATTGATGTAACTGATATTCAATGTTGGCAACCAGCAGGCCTTAAAAGGACTTTATATAAAAAAGCACTAATAAGTATTGCCAGATGCATAGTATTCAAATTCAGACAAGTTTGCCCAATGCAGTTTATGTCAATTTGGAAACGTCCAATATTGTCACAAATTTATGAATACCATCCAAGAAGATAAATATACCAAATTACCAACACTGTCCATGCTTTTGAAACTTTATAGCCATTTTAATATTAATTGTATCGCTACATATAATCCCTAAATTTAATTCAACTTCAGTGTTAATGTAAATTGCATGGTATACTGTGCATCAGCTCAACTAATTCCAAAGAGTGGTTCCATATAGCATTATCTGATAACAACCATATATATATGACTGAGCATACAGGTAGGTTGTATTTTGAACATTTTTTCCATCCATGGTCGTCGTTGATTCTTTGTCGAAGAGTGGTGTAATTAGCAAAATTGTTGACTGGGATAGCAGCTGTTATATACCTGTGTCTCCAATACCTTCACTGATGGTATTGAGTTTATAGCATCAGCATTGAATGCATGGAAGCATAAAAACCAATCTCTCATAATTCTTGTACAAAATGCACTCAACAAAATGAGAAGTTCTGCAGATTTCCAGAGGAGCCTGTATCGTATTTCTTAAATTCCTCGCATTTAATTCACCCGCCAGAATTTAGGATAACAAGGGACACATTTTACGACTTACTAATTTGGGAAAAACCTAGCTTGATGGTAAGAGTTTTGCAGTTTCATGATGACAACCTGGACAAACACAAACTTTCCACATTGCAATTTAGAAATTAGACAGGCTTCAATTATTAAATTAATTATCATAGCTCTGCACACAGTATGACCAGGAAAATGCTACTCTCATTTCCCTGGTATGCCGGCAGGCCAAAACTTGTTCTAAATTCATTGCAAATCTCCCCATCCGTTCTTTCTTTGCATCCCCAACCCCCCCCCCCTCTTCCTCCTCCTCCTCCTCCTACATATGCTCACAATACTGTCCAAAAAGTTAGCAAATGGTATTTCTGAATCTTCTTTGTAAGATGCAGGAGTTCAGGTGCAAAAATTTAACATCTGAGGGATATTTCACAAATATTTCTTCATTGACTTCCCACTCTCTTCTCTGGTTTTGCAAGCCACATTAAATTCTTTTTACCAAATACTTACTATCCATAAATAGAATCTCTTTCACTGCAATTCTTACATGTAAATAACAAACCATTATAAAACAGCAATTTATGTTACGTTTGTCAAATCCACAGAAAACATATTTTGCTAAATTCATATCACACAGACAAGTGGGATTTTAAAATAACCAAGCTGAATTTTGCAAGATCTGGGCAGCAAGAGTTTAAGTTCTGTTTTATACTAGATAAGACTATAAAGAGACGTCATTACCCCCCCCCCCCCCCCCCAATATAATCCCTCCTTGCTGGGCTGTACTTATAACTGTTTGGTAAACAATGCATGAGTAGGAGAGGCACCATTGCTTAAGAAAGAAAGCAAAGTAACAAAACAGAAGAAAATCAATATCAAATTTCACAACAGGTTGAATCACTAACCCGGACACTGCATAACACTCTACATATAGTGCAGTCGAATGCCCAATGCTAAAACTGATCAATACAGTGGCAAGGTTTACCATTGTTACTTCACAGACTAGCCAATTATCAGCTCCAAACGATCACGGCAATATTTGAAAACCTGCAGCAGATCAAAATTAATGTCTGGGTTTCTTATTTTGTTGTTGAGGACAGCTCACTCCACGAAATCGACTGAAAATTTGCCAAATTGAATTGACTCAGCATGATTTCATTTCTATATCTCTATATATAACTGACAGTCACAGAGATTTTGATGCAAACCAATCAGAACTAAGCCTTATATTGCAGTTTGGGTCCTTCTTAAAAATATACCTCCTTAATTTCCCGTTATCAACGTAAGCTGTTTAACATAAACTCAATTTAATAATTGCAAAAGCTTTCAGAAATTAACTGAAAAATTTCTATGTATACATTAAAAAAAAAATTTGTACAGTAAGCAAGGCCATCAGTCAGATATATTTTTCACTTTCCTGTTTCACATTTTGAAACATCGGGATTTATCGTACTGTTTATAGTTATCATCATATGTCAGTTGAAAATTGAGCCACACTGTTCACATTGGCCTTGGTTAATATTGCATGAACGAAAAGAATGCAATTAAAATAGCAATAATTTGTGTAATGACTGCATGACTATAGTAAACACAGCCACAAGAAGGTGAATCTATTCTCATATAGAATAAATCAATTAGCAAGGGTAAATAATGTTTACAAACAAATATTCTATGGAGCAAATTGCATGCTATTTTGTTCAGGAGATGGGGGAGGGAGGGGGATTTAAAAAATTTTTACACACAAATATTCTATGTAGCAAATTGCATGCTATTTTGTTCAGGAGATGGGGGGAGGGAGGGAGGGGGATTTACGTCAATGTGGATGAAATTTGAGAACAGTAAGGTTCACAGTAACACATATATATAGCCTTGAAAATAAATTATGTCCTGTTAGCACTCTAAATAAATGCTAAAAGCTTTTTAAAATTATCCTGCGAAATTTGAACGACTAAGACATGCATGCATCAAAATTGTTGATTCTATACCTGTACGGGAAAAAAGAGTAGGGTATATATAAATGCTTACACTGTGCATTACGTATGAAAGCAACCATGATATTTCCTACCCTTATGTTTTAATTTCAAACAGGCCAAAACAGGCAACTTTCCATGAACTGAAGCTTCAGTGCCTGCAGTGAGCTCTATTAGACGTTCAATGAGACAGCTGTAAAGGTGAGCATATGTAATTACTCATGACTTCATGCTTACCATCTTTACGATAATACGTTATTTCTACTTGGGTCTCCTCTCCAGTTTCAAGGGCATTTAGAATCTGCCTGATTCCCTCAGGATTAGTCTCCTTGCCTTGCAAGAAATCACAAGAGCACGGTCTCTGCATGAGATCTGCTCTCGAATATCCAGACAGCTCACAAAATCCGTCATTACAATATATAATTGCCCTTCCTTCAACCTGAGCGTTGGCTATGATGAAATTCCGATCTGAATAATAAGAAGAAGAAGACGAAAAGTGACCTACTTGTATTACGATACATATTTATTCAAATTTGAGACTAGAAATGCTCGAGCTCAGAGCGAAAAGTTTGAAGCCTCACACTGTTTCTTGACAGAGGATATCATTAGGCGGGAAAGAAAAAAACCAAATGCTTGTTGAATGGTTTCCTGGGAGTCGTGTAATGGAAGAACTGCTGTAGCTTACCTGATAGTTAACTTAAATTACTTAATCATTGTACCTTCTCTAATCTAGGGTTAGAGCAGTGGAACAGGGGTTGAACAGAAAGAAGTAAAAAATGACAGTACCACAACATTATCTTGGCAACTTCTGTTGTGGATATCTGGGACATCTTTTGTTGGCAAATCTTTTGTTTTTCCACTGCAAATGATACACATTCAAGAGTGCCCAGACCGACTTCAGCAGTTCAAGTTTTGTTCAATACAGTGGAGCATTAATGATGCATTAAATTACAACTCTGGCAGTCGTTTTGACATACATATCATTTGTCTAGTTTTAGATATGTTTTCTCATTGCCAGTATGTTTCACAGGGGAGCTTAATAAATGTCTTTGGCTTCTGTCTGAGATCGTATGTATATCAATAAGTACAACATGGAAACTAGCAAATTATGCCTTACGTTTCTGATAATTCTTCACCGATTTAAAACAGCAATCCAAAGAGTGTATAGTCCCATGAAAGCAACAATGATGACATCGAGACAACAATGCAGTATTATAAATTGACATACTGTAAGTGTTTGTTTTACTACATAATGGGAAATACATGCAATGAATTGTTCCGAAGATACTTTTCTAAAACCTATAATCACTACATACATTTTCAAGCCTATGAAAGCCTACATTTGATATTTGCAGTTTTGAAAAATAATTTTAAAACCATTTTTGATGAAAAATTTTTGTATTTTTGCTAGAAACTTTGAGCATACCTGGATATGATTTCAATGAGCTAGCTTTACCTTTAATCTCATTATTTGCTTTGGAAAGGCAAGTGGTTGTAGTAGGTGAACTGAAACCTGCCATTCTAGTTACAGTATGGCAAAATGGATGCACAGAACTTTTCTAAAATTATGTTTCCTTCTCAAAATTTGAAATGTTTTGAAAAGTTGTGGTTCAACTGAGTTCTGTTCACAAACCTATCAATTACACCCTGGACTTAAGGGGCTCAGATGAAGTGGAATCAAATAAAAATATAATTGACCATACTACTTTTCCCAACTTTCTATATATCGCCTCCCACTCCTCTTGAACTTCTCCAAGGAATAAAATTAGACATGCAAGAGGAAAAGATTTTTAAATATTGTCTGGTTTGCTGTTATATAATGTTTTTAACTGAAGGTTAAGTGTCTTAAGTAGTTGTTGTCTTGGTTCATTAGATTTGTGCAAATATACTGACAAGCATGCAAACAAACTCTTTCTATTCCTCCATTTCTGTTAAAAACATACTTATATTCCATTGCCACTATAAGCTTTAGGCAAGTTTTTTGTTTTCGTATCTTTTTTTTCTTTTTTGTGTTTTGATTGTGTTGCTCAATTTGCAATTTCTTTTTGTAACGTTTATGTGTTGTGTCACTTGTTATTTCACAGCCTTTTCTTTATCTAGAGAACCTCTAACCATTACCAACAATATGAAAATGCTTTCCAAAAAAAACCAAACAAAAATCTGCACAAATTAAAGTTGAAAAAACTATAAATAGTACTAGCCAAATAATAATTAAAAAATCAAAATCAAATCAAAAGGTAAGCAGCATTAATACAAATGCAGGATTCTGGGTCTGGGATGCAATCTTGTAGCCAGGGGTGCGAAACCTTCAAATTGCTTGCGTCCTGCAGACCCACTTTTGGGGGGGGAGGTGGGAGGGGGACCACAAGTACACACACTCACAAATAGGCCTATGCAAAGAATAACAAACACTTTTTGGAATGAATATTTCTTTCTTTTAAAAAAATCACAACTTCTCAAAAGTACCAATCAACCAAGTAAAAAACACTCCCATTACAAAGATTTTCATGCTGAAAGTAGTCAATGATGCATTACCAAATTCCCTGTGATGTGATTGGTTAATAGTCCCTTACCATTGTCTGCAAACATTCTTGCATCTATAGTGCTCAATGAACACAAGGTATGTTGTTTAAATGCAACTACTTTGTAACTTTACTGTCCCCTGAGATAGCGAAGTTTGTACTATAGGCTATCATACTGTATGTGTGCACTCAATAATCATGTTGACACATATATGACAAGAATCACTGTCTCTTGGTAGGAAGATGTAGTTGAAATTTGTTTCTAAGAATATCACGTATATTTGAATCATTATTTTGATCACAAAATGTTTTTTTGCGTGGACACAAACATTTTTAAGACATTGCATCCCGCTGACGCAACTCTTAAAATCCTGGTAACAATAGTGGGTAAAATAAATATGATCCAAAAATGATAGTGCCTTATAAGTTATACCTACCGTACATTAAAGTTAGGCCTAACTTAGTGACAATTGGAATATGCTTATGAAAGTATTGAACACAGACCCCAAAAGGCTGATATTGATGGCACAGTACAAAGTTTGTCCTCATTCACACTGAAAAGAGCTAGGCCTAAAGATTTGGGTCAAATGCTTTCTGATGGTAATTGTCAGGAAATATATTGGGCAAGAATCACAAGGTTGATATCCGTGCTGGCGAGTTCACACTGCCACTCCAAAAGGGTCTGTTTAACCTTATTAGCCAACACAGAAGACGTATTATATGCAGAAATTTATTAACTAGTATTAGTACCTTAACTTCAATTTACGGTTTTACACGAAGCCAATGGAGGCTAGTAAACCAGCTTTGCTGATTTACCTTGTTCCTACAGTGCTGTGGTAGTTCAATCATTGCAGCCTAGCCTAAGCTTACTTTGAATTTCCCACACCGATATCTACACAGCTGGTTGCACAATAACGAAGCAAAGACAAGTGTCAATCGCAGTGAATCTGAGCGTCCGTGCTCTGAAACCTGTTGTTAACATTCTTCTACGAAACTTACTTTGTCCGTCAAATTTCCGAATGATGGTATCGATGAAAGTATTTTGAGGTGCCACATGGCCCCTTCGTACAGGCATTTTTCACTGGAAAATATGATTTCTATATTCCGATAAACCAGTATGGTGTTGTCCGGCAATATTGCTGCACTTGTTTCAAATATGGCCTAACGTTAGTATTGTTCAGCTCTGGTTTGCAACTTTGCAACAGCGATGATCGTCTGCTAGCTACTCAACGGATACTATCATTACGCGTTATGTTATACAGCTACTGTATTCCGTCAATACCTGCCAAACTGTAAGCAACACGAGATTTGGTGAACAGACTGCGCCTTAACTAAGGTGTGAGTTACTACCATTCATGAACTATTTGTGTTCATGAAAATAAATTGCTAAGTTACATATGGTCCACAAAATGATACATCTTTTATTCTAAACTTTTCATGCAAAATTCAAGCCGATATAGAGGTTATTTTGGTACAGTAGTGCGAAAGTACTTTTGTCGCGTAAAGTTAGTATCCAGGTAACTCATCGTGCGCCAAGCAAAAGCTCAATCATTGATTATCATTATTCGTTGTTTTCAATCAGTCGGTTTGTACCGTTATGTATGATGTAGGACGCTCTTTTGTTACCGAGAATTCGATTGTTCAGTAAAAAGGTGTATCATACCTTTTCAGATTAGGCTCAAGAAATGGGTTTGTAAGAGAAAGTACAAATAAACTTTTAACATTTGGCATTGTTTATTGCTCTTTGTGCGACCAGTTACATCACTGACTCGATTAGGAAAAGATATCTATAATTGTTGCTAATTACATATGGCGATGTATCTGGATATGGGGTATGTGCTCGCATGTGCTTCTCAATGCCGGGATCCGACCAGATAAACAAGACCCACCGGACAATACTATTCATAATTTAGACAAAAAACACAATTCGCATTTGGGTCTGGATTTAGTTCAAAAGGTGCTAGCGTAGAACTTCCAATATGGGCTACTTGTAGAAAGGTTTGCCTATCTTTTTTTAATTTTTTTTTTTTATCAAATTGAAGGTAAAAAGTCGAAATGTTTAATACAAAGTCCAGACAATGGAACATTTTTAGCAGTAATTAGCTTAGTAGAAATTTCGGTATAGAAAGGTGTCAAGATTTTGAGAATATATATTCGAAATATGAAAAAAAAACGTAGAAATTGGAAACCAAAATACATAGAATTTCTGATGTCATACCTGGACCACCGTAACATCTACAAAATTAAAAATTCTTCATTGGTAGACCCCCTCCACACTCGTTTGTTTGTTTGTTTTATTATTATTATTATTATTATTATTATTATTATTATTATTATTATTATTACTATTTTTAGTCTCCTTCGTCTTCTCCTTTGTTTTTATAACTTCCTACGTCACTAATATTTTGTTCACTTTTTTTTCCAGAGAAACAATCATTTTCATTCATTGAAAAAAAAAACGTTTTTTGTGTGAAACTATAAGCCTATACTCTTGTGTGAAACTTAAAAATTGGCAGAATAAACTTCCTTTTAGAGAAATTTACGTACGGCGGATTGCTATGACTGATGGCCTATTCAGGGACCGTCTGCAAAGTAGTTTCAATTAAGTACTTAAGGTAGACATTTCAAATAAAGTTTAGCTGCCTTATCAAAATGAAATATTTAAAACGGTAAGCTTATTAGGCTACTCGATAATATCTTCTGTAGGCTTGAACATATTGATGAACCTAAAATACTTTAGTCTTCGAAGCAATGGAAGCTTCAGGCCATTATCAATATAATTTTTAAGTTGCGTCTATATAATTACGAACTAATTAGCCAGTATATAGAGGCTACCACTGCATGGGGAATTTAATAACACAGAATAAAAATGGTCTTTCTCTATTTGAATCCGTATTACATAATTTAAGCTCCAATCCCGAAATACTTCCTTCGACTCAAGTAGGTTGTTGGCCTATATTAATGATAAGGAAAAATGGAAAGAAAATAGACTAAATACAACTGGGATTCTAGTCTAAATGTTCAAAGGAGAAAAAGAAAGATCTTTAGGCACAAAGTTATAACTGCAAAGAACTTTGTCTTAATCGTATTTTTATTTTATTGTACCGGCCATCATTAAGGATCGCAAAACACAGTGTCGAAGTACTTCGACACTTAGTACGTACTAAGTTCGTTTTGTGCTTTTTGCGTTTTTTCTCCCATTATTCTAGAACGTCAACTTGAATAATAGTAATTTATGCTTAAACTTCAACAGTTATTTTAACGCCCGCCTTCTCAAAGCATTTTCCTACCAATAGGACCTTTAATTGGTCTTACTAGTTTAACGCTCTGCAGTGTATGAAATATTTGTAGGAGGAGGAGGGGGGGGGGGGAGGGGTATACGTTGTAGGGCAGGGGTAAGGGAAGTAGGACTACTATTGAAAACTTAACCAAGTTTAGCATATTAAACTTTGGAAGGAAATACTCTGATCTTAACATCTGGGAGTTGAAATTACGCAGCTTTTCTATCTTTGATACTTCGAGAAAGTATGTTGGTCACACTTTAGAAAACAATATATTACAGCTTGGCAAAGCGTTATAGAATACTCTATACTTTGCGTATACTAGAACCGGGCAGACTGGTAGCGCTTATTGCCAGCTAGTTTTGAATGGTCTTTCGATCGTCGCAATATAAAAGATCTTCGTGAATCTCTGGGATGGTGGAATATGTGGTGATGGACAAGTTTAAGTTGTAGGTTTAGTGATTAAAGTTAACACTGGGACAAACTGAACAACAATTCACAAAATATAGCAAAAGTGACAATCTATTAGGTAAGGAAATAATGAAAAGAGAACTTACAGAAAAAAATCCAATACCCCCCCCCCCACTCCCTAATCTCCCCTAATTAGTGCGACGAGATTGTCGGCCCAGGACATGGATGCCAAAGCCCAAAAAGGATTTAAAACATGTTAGTACGTAATTGGCTTAAATAAATCCTTTTTATTTGTGCTTGTAAGTTCATTCATTAACGCCGTCGTTTCAAATATTTGAAAAGAATATTTAAAAACGAAATAGCTTAAATACTCAATGTCATGCTTGAGTGTTATCCCCCCCCCCCCCCTCCTTACCCTATTTTGCCCAGTTGAGACAGTTTTAACTAATGTACCAAATATTACTCAGAACAAGATCCTTAGCACATAAACCTGAGAGTATTTTGCCCTCAACATTTTTTATCAGCCCGTTTGCCAGCCATACTCACAGAGTTACATTAGGCATACTATCAACCGTATCGTTAATGGCAATGAACATACATTTCAAAATTCAGCACAAATAGGTTCACAGGTGACTGTCAACTGCTGAACAAAGATTTCATTCACAATTCTCTTTCGTATCAAATTTCATAAATCTTTTAGAATTAACGTATAAATCCTGCTTTAATAAACAGCAATCTCTCTAAAACGTCTTCCTAAGTTAGCACAGATCACTTTATAGGCTAATATGGGTGGAACGTATTAAGTTAGAAGTTAATGAAGGGTGCATTAAATAAATTGAGAACTCAAAGAAAAATAAAACTTTTTACTCGGTTAAGATTGGTTAAGGTCCCTTGAGGCGCCAGATGGTTAATATCCTTGCTATTTTATAGCCAATGATATAGCGAGGTAAATTACAGACTATTTTTCTCCTGTCTCCTCAAACGTTATATCTATTGAAGAGAGAAGTTTCCTATGACAATTTGTATATCTGCATTTAACTGCCTTTGAGCTAAAATCTTGCAGTATATCATAGTTCTGTCCTTTCATGAATGACAGTACAAAATAGACGAGAAATGAAGATTTGAAAATTATGTTCACCCCACCTGAATGCTCATAAAAAGCATGCATGCCTCACTACACACTGGTTTTATCAGTAGCAATAAAATAGGTCTTTTCAGTTAAGTTAATAAATTTAATCTTGCAACAAAAGATCTTGCTATCATCAAAAGAGAATTTGGGAGAAGCCTGGGGGTTGGGGGAGGGGTGGGAGAGGATGAATTTTCACTTTATCTTCTTACTTCAGTTCTTGTAGCAATGGAACAGTGGTGAAAGGTCAGGTGTGTTTGGTACCCCCTCTTTGAAATGTCAGAGTTAGATGTCAGTTTATACGAGCATTTGAATAAACGAGGTAAAATGATGAAAAGACGCATAAAATCAAGCTTAAACAAAGGCCTCTTTATTTTCACAAAGGTGTTTCTCAAATGGTAGATGACGTCACACGACAACCATCTTGTCTCAATAAATACATTGCATCACATATGCATTCATATCATACAAAAGGCAAACAAAATCCAAAGTCATAATAAATGAAGCACCTTAGATTGACAAATTTAGAGATAAAAAAAGAAAAGGAAATAAAAGAAAGAAAACTAACGATGTTTACTTTGGTTTTGAAAATGTTTATCTAGACATATGTACATGCTTCTTATAAAAGAAAACAGTTATGAATATACATATTAAGGGTAACATATTACACTTCAATTTATGTATTTCTGAACAGATTATTCTCTTTTATTAATTATTTAGCCCTAATTTATAATCTTGTTTCTTAAACTCCAGCTTTCTTCAAAACCATGATTTGCTGACATTATGCAATATTAAAAGATTCTTTTAATTCATAAACATTACACTATTGAGTGTGTAAATTAAAGTGAGATATTCTCAATAGTCACTTTAACCAGGGAGTTGTTATGAAACAACTCCCTGCTTTAACTAGCAGAAAGAAAGAAACTTTCCCAAATTAAAATAGTCCAACAATGGGATAAATAATAGTATAGTGTACATACACAATATGGTCACTGTTGGCCACAGTATTATTATTATTACTGCTCTTTCACTTACAACATACTATGAAAGCTAACTTTACATTATGTATTAAATAACTCCTGCTTATCTATGTTCTTAAGAACAAACAGGGCACATCCATTCTGTGCAGAGATAACACATTGCCTTCCCTTTCAGATTAAATCCACCCTTTAAGCAACAACCACACTTGCACTTGAATATTGGATGCCCCTTTCCTAATTTATTTAATATATTTTATATCAATAATCAGTGCCTTATTGCAGTCAATAAAGTACAACTAGATTTTCTGTATTCTCCCAACCCCTATTACAAATTTAAAAAAAAAGAAGTTTGTTTTAATTTACAAGGCAACATTCACGCACAGAAATATACAAGATACCCACCCACCCTTCCTTTGCCCCTTTTTTGCTACAGGCACTCATAAAGTTATGGCACTTAACTGCACTGTAAACTAGGGTCAAATGTTAATAGTGCCACTTCCTCCCATATGAATCAATGATATTTAACAGCAATTACATGCACACTAGTAGCAACAAAATCCAATAATTTTTGGGATGTGTTACCATCACATAATATACCTTGTAACTTGGTGTCACACACACTCACAATTTGGCTTTCTGCAGGAGTATCACAGTATATGCCACAGTATAAGTTCATAATGAACTTATAATAATGACATTTTCTACGATTGTTAAGTACAATCAGGAGAATGGCACATATAAGAGGAACTTATGCCTCTGTGACTATCGTTCGCCCCATCCTTATGCACATAATCCACAATAACATGAAGTAACTTTGCTATAGACTTTTATTGAAAACTTAGTAACAATCAAGATAACCTTTGAGAAGCCATTTATCCTCTGGTTGTACCGGGGTTAGACTCATCTCAAATAAGGTGACAGATGTCAGTCACCTTAATTGATTGACTTTGCCTCATTAACTGGGTACCATAAGTTATACTTTTCAATCCTCCTCCCCCCCCCCCATCCCTCTCTCTGCTCCATGGTACCAATTCCATTTGGTAATGTGCATTACAACCAAGCAGAAGAAAATTCCCAAACATTGTCACTCACTTGATAGTAGTTACCTCTGACTAAGTGATCTGCAATCATGTGGTGGCTCACAAATCATATATGCCAAGGATTATCCATTACCTGATTGGGTACAGTTACTGTACCTTCAATTACAACCAAACAGTGATAAGCAAATCCATATCATGCAAACTGTCAATAAATTGACAATTCACAATTATGCCCCACTCCCCTCACCCTCCCTCCCCCTGGCTACAACCATGGGTGCCAGGCAGGGTCCATGTGACATGGGTTATATGTTACTCGATAGTGCACAGATATGGTACTCCTTGGGTAAGAAGCATTGGTGCCAGGCAGGGTCCATGCATCAGAGATTGTGTTACTAAATGGTGAACAGATATGGTCCTCCTTGGGTGACAAGTGTGGCTACCAGGCAGGGTCCATTTGACATGGATTGTCTGTTGCTACATGGTAAACAGATAATGTACTCCTAGGGTTACAACCATAGGTACCAGGCAGGATCCATATGACAGAGATTGTCAGGGCTATTAGCTGGTACTCACTTGACTTTTGTACTACAACCATGGGTGCCAGGCAGGATCCATTAAGCATGGATTGTCTATTACTAGATGGTGAACAGATATGGTTCTCCTTGGGTAAGAAGCATGTGTACCAGGCAGGGTCCATGCAGCAGAGCTCGTCTTTTACTAGATGGTGCACAGATATGGTCCTCCTTGGGTTACAACCATAGGTACCAAGCAGGGTCCATAGGACAGAGATTGTCAGGGCTATTAGCTGGTACTCACTTTACTTTTGGACTACAACCATGGGTGCCAGGCAGGATCCATTAAGCATGGATTGTCTATTACTAGATGGTGAACAGATATGGTTCTCCTTGGGTAAGAAGCATGTGTACCAGGCAGGGTCCATGCAGCAGAGCTCGTCTTTTACTAGATGGTGCACAGATATGGTCCTCCTTGGGTGACAAGTGTGGCTACCAGGCAGGGTCACAGAGATTGTCAGGGCTATTAGCTGGTACTCACTTGACCTTTGGACTACAACCACGGGTGCCAGGCCGGGTCCATACGACAGAGATTGTCAGGGCTATTAGCTGCTGCTACTAAGGTACTCACTTTACTCTCCCCTCCTTCAAACTGAGCCAGGTCTGCGAGGACAGAAGAAACAACGTGAACAATTGACCAATGTAATGATGACATTTATGGATATTAATAATATAAACCAAACATAAATTTAAAAATCCCCCCCAAAAAACAAAAAGGGAGCCTGGAAAATATGTTGGAATGAATTGGAAATATTACTGGAAAGACATAGCAAAATCAAAAGCTCATCTTGACCAAATAAAGATTCTAATTCTTGTGTTTAAGATGTTTGTGTACAAGAGATGACCTACTTCTAAATGAAAGATTGAAATATCATAACAGGTGAAGACAAACAGACCCACTATGGGTGAAGCAAGCTAAAAAAAAAGTATGCAAAAGTAAGGATAAAAATTCCAGAAAAGTTTGGGAAACTGTAGGGGGAAATTTATGTATGTATGTATGTATATGTGATCTTCCCGCAAGCAGGAACTCTCGAAAGAAGCCATGGAGGCTTATAGACTCGCAAGCTGACCGAAGCCAATCTCTCGGCACACATCCATTTAATGTCCATGTCGGGAAGTTGTTATTGAACAACACCCTTACCAGACGACACACATTGCTGTCGGCGGGAATCGAACCGGGGATCTCATGACTGGGAGACGCCGGCGTTAACCACTAGGCTATACACTCCGCCTGTGCAGCACATACAGCACACAAAAAGAATTCCAACCATTGAAATAAATCAATTGGATTTGCAGGTATCCAAACATGCATGAATGTGCATTCATTTGGTCCTCCAAGTCATGCAACACGCTACTGCGTGAGCTATTAAGTGTACAGTTATACACAATGTTACTGTGGTTGCTCAGTAAGTACAAGTACACATATGTATGCAGAGAGAGTGAGAGAGATACACAAAGTACCACTCACTCTGTAGTCTAGTCATGATAGCGTTGACTGCTTTGGTAACCGTGTTGATAAGGACATCGCATTCGATCTGCTCGTCTGGCGTGATCTGGAAAACGTCAACGGCCTTGGAATTGTCATCTTTCTTCTGATAGAGGGAAAGGAAAAAAAAATTATACAGTAAAGTGAGCAATGGGAAACTGAATGGCCAGGAGTGGGCAACCTTTTTGAATGAATGGGCCAGATATAAGGAGTGAAAAATTGAATGGGCCGAACCTAACCAACGACCTACTGTTGATTTCAAACCTTTGATTCCGAGGACTTTCAAGCAATAGGTTTGTGTACTTAATCTATATTCACAAAAACATAATGTCGATACAGTACAGTTGATAATTAATGGGGATAATAGGCCTACCTGACAGCATCCTTAGTGCCGACAAATTCTAAGCAGCTAGCTGGTTTTTTTGTGGTGATGTAAAATAGATTAATTTTTTTTTTCTTGAGACATCTCACAGGCTTCAAAAAAAAATACTGGCGGGCCGCATGTGGCCCACCCCAGGTATAAACAATAGAAAAAGGGCAAAGAAATTTAGGGCTAGAGTGGTATTCAAACCAGTGACCTCTGGATTAACCTTCCCCCTCCCATCCCCTCCCCACCCAAAAAAAAAAAAATCAGAATCAAAACTGTTACTAGAAGTAGATATAATATTATTAGATGATTATGCATACTGAAATATTTTTGCTGTACAAATGTTAAGTAAATATGCGGTAACTATTTCTTCAATGAATAAATATGCTAAATTTGCTGAAAATTTTCAGCACTCTTTGACACACCTGCATGTGATCAGCTCATGATTATTTACAATTTCAAGGTTATAGGTATAGGACCCTAAAATATGCTACACAATTACAAGAAATGGCCATTTCATCTGCAGACCTTAAAGCATTCTAGTGCACCTCCCATCACCCTTACAGCCCTTTCACTGAGGGTCACAACCTCCAAGAGACAAAAATTAAGAATATTAAGCAATTTTAACAAAGTTGTAGCTTGCTTTATAGCATGCAAACTTTATCAATCTTGACGACTTTAAACTTTACCAATCATTGTTTAACAGCCCTCATACAACTGCTCCTGTCACTCAACTCCAGAACAGCTCTGAAACATAAAGTCCTAAAAAGGAATATGAGTTCATGCATGTCTCTGCAGAAGACACCGACTCTTAGGGAACGTGGTAAAAAAATATTGGAATGTATTTTTTGAAACTGAAGTCAAACATATAATGCGATCAAGTAAGATCATTCTCAAACGTACCTTCTTGTCCCAAGCTATGATTTCATCTCTCAGGATAGCTTTGAGCAGGGCTGACAGTTGGAAGGATGGCTGTACCAGACATCTGGCCGTGGCAATCATGGAGGCTGTCAGGACACCGTTCACCCCTACGGTGGTGAGAAACTCTGCTACGTTTGGCGTCAGACGGAAGGGAACCGGACGATTGGCATCCAGCTCTCCTGAAATTACAGGAATACTTTCTCTATTAAAATAGTGAAATTTTTATATTGCATAATGCAGGTCAACATTGTAACTACACTCTCTAAAATTCTGAGTTGCATGCTTGTGCAATCTTTTATGTCACACCCCCCCCCCCCCCAATTAGAATGATAATAAATAATTACAAAATAAATACTGGAAATGTATCCATACTGGAATGTAAAATAAAAATAAAAATAATAATAAATACTGGAATGTAAAAAAATATATATATTAATATATAATATGAATGGAATTGGAAATGGAATGAACTAAAAAGAAACAGAAATAAGAATAAAAAAGGTGTCATCCAAAAGCATCCAGTATTGGAAACACTGAGGGATAGAGGAACCCATAATGCCATCTTTTGGTCACATTATTTCATAAAATCAGAAAAGATAATTTTACTCAAAGTTGAGAAAAGAATAAAGAGACTAAAATATAATTTACAAAGAGATGAATGTTCTGCATCCCATTCCTCTCGTATTTGCTCTCACCTGTCGTATCGTCGATGTCAAACTTGAAGTAGAAGACCGAGAGGAGACCAGAGTTACGCTCCACCTGTAGAATCTCGGGGTTGAGCCGAGTCAAATGGAGGATAAACTCTGCCAGACCCAGGAGAGCAAGCTGGCTGGTAAACTGAGATGATCAAAGAAGCAAGAACAAACAGACATGATATTACGGCTGTTCTTATGGTCATCTAGCTGTAACCACAAACTCTGTTTCAAAACCCGACAGGCCCTATGCTTTCTGTGTTACTTAAAGGTCATCAGTTTTGTGCCCAATTTCAGCCTGCTAAAAAATTGCTAAAAGATTTCAAAAAGTAATTTCCTGGAGGTTCTGACTATTCAAATTATTCCCGGACAAGGAGTGTCCGATTAGACAATTAAATGACTCAACGAGGAAAAAATTATTTGTGGGTGGAAGTAAACTTTTATCTTGAAGTTTCAACATGTATGCAACAATATGTGCTCTTATGTGTGATACGCACGCTTAGTGTTGCTGTGACACAAATGGTTTGCTGTGACAGGAATGGTTGGCTATGACAGCTACACACGAGTGACACCGATGATGACTCACCACTTTCCTGAATGCAAAGTAATCGGTAGCTGTGGGGAAGGTGCGGACGGCCCAGTCCTTCAGCATACTCCTTGGGACCATGTTGGATTGGACCTCTTTGAGAATATCTCGCAGGACCTGATGGCTGACCTGGGACCCCCTGGACTGTACCACTGCCAGCCGTTCGTAGTAACGGCTGATGGGGGCGTCGTATTCTACTTTGTGCTTCAAGCTCCATTCTTTGTAAATGTCCAAGAGGGAGACCGACGAAGGGCTATCTTCGACCAGACGCATCTGAGGCGACACTGCCACAACCTTTGGGACGGTAAACTGTAGTTGTCGTTTAGCTGTCTCCTGTTAACAAACATTTGGAAAATTCATTTGTATTTTTTTTTTTTTTGGAAAAACTGAAGAGATAAAATAAAAAAAGTTGCAAAGTTGGATCACAACAAAATAATGCCACCCTAAAGTTTTCCTAAAAATTATTACCTAATACCAAAAACAATTTGCTGATCTGGCAGACGAATCCTTAACATAGAGCATTATGAACTGGAATGAGATGGTAAATCCATGTACAGACTACATTTAAGTAAACGGAAATAATTCCTTCTTTTCCACTCTTTGGAAAATCGTTTTATTTATGGTCCCTTTTATAGTATAAGCCTTGACGATCAAGCACGTTCTTTCAAATCGTTGAAGTTTTAAAGAAAGGAATCTATTTTTGGTCTTAAAAGCTATTTTTTATGGACAAGCTGTAAATGTTTGATTAATGCAGTATAATTTAGCCAGAAGTATCAATGTCATAATCTAAAGTTCCGTGAATTAAACATGCTTCGTTTTACGCGACAGCCTCACGGCTACCTTGTTTCGTTTTAATCAGTGCAGGTTCACAAAACTGACGTCAAACGGTGACCTGTACTATATCTGTACTTTGTGGAATTCCTGGTAAGGGGTGACAAACTCTCCTAAAATGTATTCCTTAAAAAATAAAAAAAAGCTTCGAGATTTGCATCTGAGTTTAATATTCGAGAAGAAATATTGTTGCACTCTGACTTTTCCCTTTAAAATGATTTCTGAGTAAGACATACCAAAACCCTCAATTGACAAAATAATGGCCACTTATTAATACAAAATTATCAGACGTATTGTACAGCAAGTTAGCATTGATTTCATTTATAGTACATTAGACCTTTCATGTACCTGCTTTTCTAACACTGCCAGGAGCTACATGGCAAACATGTCAAAAGTCTCACATACATAAATCCATTAAAAATTTAAAAAAAAATAAATAAAAAAATATAATGCTAATGGCAACCTGTTATTCCGTTAGCTTTCTATGCTTAGATATCACATCTTAAATCATTGTACAAGTTCTACTTGTTTATCCTTTATGAGGTTACATCCATTAACTACAGTAGCGTATGCCCAAGGCACCTTTATCAACACCGTATGGGGAACTAGGTCAGGTAAACAGTGGTTGGCACAACATGCATTGGAAATGTTGCCCACATCCCTAAAGCCTACGTGAGATTGAATAGTACAGTGGCACGCATACAGATTAAAGGATGACATTAATAAGTCTACTGTTGGTATTAATGCGACAGTCTGAACTCTGAAGCAACAGTATCGAAGGTCTCAGTGCAAGCTAATGTTTCTAAATCTCACATGGCTTTTAGGATATTGTGTCTTCAAAATATGCAAATATGTCTGCTAGTGCTTTGAATAGGACAAAATTAATGATGATGGTGATGATGATGATGGTGATGATGATTATGATGATGATGTTGATGATGATGGTGGCTCATATATATATCAATGTTACATCAACAAGAAAGGTAAAATAGAAAAGTACAGGGTTTGAAGAAGATGACATCACATACCACTCTCTAAAGACACTGCAAAGTAGAGGGTACACGATGGAGGATAATAATGATCATAATAATGAAGATAATAATGATGATAATAAGATAATAATAAAAATAATCATAAAAATGGTAATGATAATAATAAAAATAATAAAGATAATGATGATAATAATGATAATAATAAAATAATAATGATGATAATAATGATGATAATAAAAATAGTAATGATAATGATGATAATAATGATAATAATAACAACAATAATTATAATAATAATAATTACAAAGAGAAACATAAGAGAAATACAGATAAACCAGATCCAAGATGACGACATTAAGATGAATGACCTTCCCCT
The DNA here is from genome assembly GCA_000934455.1 of Apostichopus parvimensis. Lineage (NCBI taxonomy): Eukaryota > Metazoa > Echinodermata > Holothuroidea > Aspidochirotida > Stichopodidae > Apostichopus > Apostichopus parvimensis. The sequence goes on along the minus strand of KN888765.1, from coordinate 79,726 downwards.
CTCCTCAAATGTCCTGTCCTCTCACAATGTTTGATAAGTCTTACCTTTCTTTTAGCCAGAAACTGATTCAGCATTCTCAGGAGCTGTAGGACTCTCTCCTCTCTTCTGGTTTCTCCCATGCTAGCATCATTAACCACCAAGTAAGGATAGATCTATAAATAAGAAAGAAGGGGAAAACAAAACAAATCCTCAAATACTAATTTAACACACTCAAACCAACCCAGTCACCATCGACTTAACTTGCATTGACTTTATAAATTTCAAGAAGACCTTTGTTGTAATCAAATTTAAAGAATGCATAAAACAAAAGCCGAATGCTGACGCCAGGACCTGACTAGGTTTATAGCAGGAATTTAAAATGAACAAAGTAAACTCTACCTTTCCATTGCTTCCCCTGATGTAGAGCCTACGAGCAGCAGTGTTGTGTTTGTGTACAATCTCTGCTCTGGGCATGAACCTAGCGATGCGTATATTATAATGGCTGTGTTTCGGTGTCAGGAACTCTCCAGGAAGTTCCACATCTGCTGTAGATGAAGAGAAGTTACTCAAAAACCGGCATTTATCCTCAATTAGGAATGACCTGTTGAGAAGAAAATGAAGGTCAAAGGTTATTCAGATGTTGCAACTTAAATCTTTTTAAAAACAAGTTAAAAACACATTGTATGATTATGAAGAATGTAATAGTAAAGTCAGGTACCTTAAAAAAAAAAAAAAAAAATAGGTAAGTTATGATTGACTTTTTTATTCCTTTATAGAAATTTAACGGCCCGCATTAAACAATTGCAATACACAGAAACAAAAAGAATGTGTGAATGTAACACATGACTATTGAATATTCAGTCTCTGTTGTAAGAGGCACACTGTGACAAAAGTATCCAATCAGGAGTGTAGAATATGAAAAAATGGGCGAATGTCAATTTGAGAATGTGCAGAACATGACCAAGACAAAAATATCAACATGCAGAACCTCGAAAGAGGATATCCTTTTAAGCCTTACTTTTGATTGTCTTTTAAATTTCAAGAGGCCATACCTTTACGATAAAAAATTGTGACTTACTTTGGTCCGAGCTTAGATCGAGCCTCCATGAGTTTGACCCATTTCTTGAGCATTCCGATTAGATTGTGAAGTTTCATGGCACCTGGAATGTCAAAGTTGAAGTCGGTCGTAAACTGGTTCTTGAGTTTCTGGAAGACCGGGTCCTGGGCCGTGGCCTGGACCCTCCTCGTCCACAGCTCTGATGCCGCGGTCGAGAATGTCGATGCTACGCTGTTGACGTTCTCAAAGCCGACACCGAATGTCTTGACAAGTTTCTTGACGAAGCTGTGCGTGTGTGGAGTGACCTTGGCGTCGATGACTGTAGACAGAGCATAAAGATGTGGGGGGGTGGATTAAAATATTCCTTTAATGGGGAACATAAAGCAAAAGTTCCAGTTATAAATAATACAGAGAATACACAAACGGTTACATTGGGACCCCTCCCCCTTCTCCTCCCTCCTTGCTTAATGCCATTAAATGGTGGATTACAAAATATTGCAATACACTCGCTTTATAAGAACTGTGAAACAGTTTCAGCATTATCTGTGATATTATGGATAACAATCAAATCAACTTGTCGTTGCTCTTTCCTTTTAATGTAGAATGATTATGAAACTTGAGAAATTGACACGACTTCGTTATGTTCTTCGACGAGGGGTCCCGGGGGTAGTTCAGTTACAATGACAACTTGAAATACAAGAGTGACATAAGAAGAAAAGAAAAAACACAAAAACTGAGTGAGAAAAAATGCAATTTACCTGCTCCTCTGTTCTCAAAGGCAACTGCCTGACACTTGGTCAAGGCCAATTTCAGCTGTCGAAGCACCTCCTCGTCCCACCTCTCACGGAACCAAACCATCTGGTAGAAGGAAGGGATCAGTGACAATAAAATATTACATATAGCACAGAAGGGTTACAAGGTATAATCAAAACAACAAATGTTAGATTCTTTTCTTCTATTTGCAATTCTTTCATATTTAATGCAGGATGTATGGCACTGACTCCTGTGTTTAATGTTCTTCTGATCTTTTACCTAACTTGCCTTTTGGTATACTTCAATATGAGCTTGAAATTATCTATGATGCACAGTATTTTATTCTTCTGTTGTGATTTATTCTTAAATCTCAGATGCTATGCTTTGTGAAAAAAAGGCATAAAAACTCAACACAATATCTCTCATAAGTAGTTTCACAAGGGTTAAGATTGATTTTTCTCTTTTATGTCTGAATCCTATGCTCTTTTTTTTGCAGGGTCTTTCTGCAAATAAATTAGTTTGGAAGTGAAATTTACCTGATCCACGATGCCTTCGAGGGAATACAGTAATATCGGATGCAGATCTCTCTGCACTTGCATGATCTTGGAGCAACGGACCATGGGTATGGAAGCCCTGATGGGACCGGTCGTAGTTGTACTGCTGGCACCAAGGCCTGCGGCTGTATTGGTGGTGGTAGTGGGAGCAGCAGTCGCTGTGGTAGCAGCAGTATTAGCAGCACTGGTGGCAGTAGTGGTAGTCTGACTGGCAGTAATCCCAGCAATAGTAGCTATACAGAAAATGGAAAATCCATCATTAAAAATTTCATCTCTCGTTTTGCACTAGACTGGTACTCTAGAATTTCTAACCGCAGTATGCTACAATTAAATATTGAACAATATATATTTAAATATCAACAACATAGTTAGAACTTACAGGATGACATCAGGAATATAATCAACTTAACTTGAAGTAGATCATAATGATTTGATCAATGTAGCACTAACCTATAAACTGAAATATTCTGGAACATAAATGATTCCTGTTTGCATACATAACAAAATAACTCTTCATCATACCGCAGTTTCTGAAAGAAGAGAGGAAACACACCCTCCCTTTAGACCCCTCCTGTAAGAAACATGGTAAATAGGACCATTGGGCCCCTCCTAAACAACCACTCTGGACCTGCTATGGTCTTGCCCAACCAATCAGAAACATCCTTCCTGACCCTGATACCACACGGCTTGATGTAAGGAAGAGCATTTTGTTAATAAAGTTACCATTTATCTTAGAAGTTGTGGTATTGTTACCTTTTTTCTAAGTGGTTGCATCCATTTATCTTAGTGGTTGTGGTATTTTTACCACTTGTCTTGGTGGTTGTGTCCATTTATCTTAATGGTTACTGTATAGTTACCATTTATCTTAGTGGTTGTGGTATTGTTACCATTGATCTTAGCGGTTGTGGTATTGTTACCATTTATCTTAGTGACTGTGTCCATTTATCTTATTGATTGTGGTATTGTTACCATTGATCTTAGCGGTTGTGGTATTGTTACCATTTATCTTAGTGGTTGTGTCCATTTATCTTATTGGTTGTGGTATTGTTACCATTCATCTTAGTGGTTGTGGTATTGTTACCATTTATCTTAGCAGTTGTGGTATTGTTACCATTCATCTTAGTGGTTGTGGTATTGTTACCATTTATCTTATGTGGTTGTGGTTTTGTTACCGTTTATCTTAGTGGTTGTGGTATTCGTAGGCACTGTTGATGTGTTTGCTGCGGTGCTGCTACTGATGATGACGGTAGCGGGCGTGGCAAGTACTGTTGTCGGTCCTACGGTTGAGGGCGCTGCTGTGGTAGTAACTGTTGCATTGGTTGCTATGTTCGGCTTGGTGGCATTGCTAGTCGACACGGGCTGAGCCTCCGAGGTCGTTGGGGTAGCTGCTGTGGAGTTCTTTTCCGAATCTTTGAAACAGAGGTGAGAAACATCCAATGAAGCTAACCACTCTTATCATGTTGGTCATGGCATGTATGATACATATCCATTGTCCGAACTCTACCTTAGTTATATAAAGACACAAATCTTCTACATACACAGCTTTACCCGCCAACCAGGCAGATTAGTATAAATTATAAGTACTTCTAGTACAAACCTCGGACTCCAATGCAGGCAGATTAGTATAAATTATAATTACTTCTAGTGCAAATGTAGGACTCAAATACAGCTTAAGATTATCATTTTTTTTTTTTTTTTTAGATTTTACCGTTCAAGATACCTTTACAACCTAGGACAATCTCAATGTTACCTCCCACCTGTCTTGTTGCTATTAACATTTTCTTGACAACCAAATGTCTGCATCTAAATTAAATTACCATTTCTGTTCTGTGCTGCAGCAGGAGGTTCGTTGTTGGCTGCTACCACCTCCAGTTTCTCTCGAGCTTTAAGTAAAGTCGTCGAGACTCTTCGCTGGCTGTTCACAGGTTCGATGGACTTGACTGAAAAATGACAATTTCCAAGAGAAGTGATTATTTTGCGGTGACACTTTAAAGTGGGATTACTCTTCCTAAGTTTCCACCGATGAAACACTCTACGTTACACACGATCAAGTCAAAACGGAACGACAGTAAGCTGCCGATTGAGGATGAAAATATTTGACGAGGAAAGTTTCTAACCAGTGCTTGTCAGGAAAGGGTTCACGCTAACGGAACAGGGAGTGGTCCTTGATCAATAAGACAGCACAGTTGTTTGGGTTTCTGTCACAACATTTTCTGTGGATACATAGCTAACATGAATTTGGCCCCAACTTTGGGCTAGATTTATTGGTTGGTAGAGATGTCTTGTACCCCTGAAGTCACTGGCTGGATCAACATTCAAGCCCAATTTTTTTTTTTTTAAATATTTTTTACAATTTTTTTTTCCATTTTCGTTGCTTTCTCTCCAATTGTATACAACATCTCAGTCAACTCTCTGTTAACTATCATTAGAAAAGTTATAATACAAATAAAATAAAAAATCCGGATTTTTTTTTTTTTTTTAATCATAATATTCGTTACTGCTAAACCATGAGAAGGGAATGCTCACTCTTCTGAGGTCTTCCCAAAGTGTCCTTGGCTCTTCAATAAACTTAAAATACTTTAAAAAAAGAAGAAAAAAAGACAAGATATATCAAACCACTTACATTTCTCTCTATGCTCAATCTTGAGGGTGAGGTAGAGGGTTCTGATAGGGAAGTAGAGGGCCTGAGGGTACACTTTGCCAATCTGGAGCAGAATGTTCATTATTCGATCGCCGATCTTGCTCTTGAGACACGTCAGCAGTTGAGGAATCCTGAACGCACCAAAGATTATATCAGAGATTAGATAAACAGTCAGAATCACTTTATAACAACATCAGGGAGATGATGAAAACATACAAGGCTATCATTCTACAGAACTCTCAGAGCCTGGGGCAAATTCAACTCTCTGTTCTTTCACGTTGAATCTAGATTTCCATAACAACGATGCTAGAAGAGAATGTATATTGAATGACAGATGCACTCTGTCAAGAGCTGTGGAGATTCCACTGTTTCCATGTGAAATGTCTCTCTCAGAATGTCATCAATTTTACAGATATAAACTAATATTTTTTTTTTGTGTGATTTTGTCAGATTTAATATAGATCTCATCTTAAGCTCATGACACCAAAACACATAGTTTTTTTTAAATTTGACCCACAATTTAGTTTTCCACTCATTACCTGAGCTAAACCCATGATCAAGGAGAGTCATAACATGGTTTTACCATTTTATAAGAAAAACAATTATAATGTTGTGTCCATTTTGGGTACTTTGCTCCTGCAGAGCTTCTGAGCAGTTTTTTTTTAACTGGATAAAAGCGCTTTACAAATTCTTATATTATTATTATTATTATTATAATTACCAAATGTGACAGCTGCAAAAAAAAAAGAAAAAAAAAAGATGAAAAAAGAGAGGATTCTCAATATTCTCACCATGGCAACCACTGGCTAGGAGGCACACCCACAGTGTAAGTCTCCACTGCCTTAGCAAGATTATGTCCAGATTTATCGTCCTCATAAGAGAGCAGCCAGAGGACCTTGGCCAGATATTTGCGAGACTTGCCGGTGTTTTGATGCCTGCATGCGTGCAGGAAGCAGACTATTGCAGATTCTCCCATTTTGCTTGATCTGACGAGAGATGAGAAGTGGAAATAGAGGATAGATTCATGGATCGAAAACTGAGATGGAGAAAGCATAACTTGGCCACATCATTATTTTTTTATTACGATGGAGATGATGCAATGGAATGACAGTTACATTTTTCTTGGTTTTGCTTTCAATTTATTCAAGTTCCTGTTAAAGAATTACAAAATATTCTCTTTCAAACTGAAAAATATGTGTTACAAACAGTCAGAAGAAGTGTAACATAACTGAAACCAAGCTTGAGAAAATCATCAGTAGAATAAGTTATCTATACAACTCTGAACAACTGGAAAAGGTATTACACGAAAGAGACCATTTGAACTTAATACACTGTTTCAAGGCTTATATGACCTTTAACCTTTTTGTTTTCACCAATAAAAAAGTTAATATCTCATTTGCTGCTATCTTTTATATCAAGATGCTAAATCACCAACTTCACTTCCAATTCAGGAAGAATATGGCTGTAGGGACCTTTTTTCACAAATTTACCTGTGAAAATGTGAAATGCTGTTTAGATAATGCATATGCATATGTATACAAGCCACAGAGACTTTCGCATAAATATCTGTTTACAATTTCCTTTTTTTTAAAGGAAACTTAACAAATGACAAGACTTCAATTTAAATTCCTCAATGTGATGGATTTAATGACTAAATTAGTAAATACTCATACAGGCCTTCCCACCACGTGACATGGACCCCTCCCCCTGGTAATAATATATTCAGCATTACATCACAAAATGTGATGCAGAATCGTCAAACTGCTATGCAAGTGCAAAGATGCCGAGCAATTTTGTACACAGAAACCATTGTATCTGATAGAAGACAAAATTCAGAAAATTCAAAACTGCTATACACAATTATTCCATCCTCCTCACCACCCCACCCCACCCCCTCAGAGCCAAATATGCCTTACCTGTCTTTGCAGAATATCTGTTCCAGGTAATTGCCCCACAGTGCCCAGGCTTTGACTAGGATATCGTGCATCTGTACGGCAGCTGAGAACGCTTTGTTAGCCTCGTCCGATCTGTAAGATCCAAAGAAATCAAATGTAATTAGGAATCAAACAGAAAGAGGGATAATACAAATAAATGTCACTTACATTATTGACACTCCTCACCAAAGAGATCTTCAATTACACCAACCAAAGAAAAAAGGCAAACAAAATATATATTGGCAGAAATCCTTTACAAATTGAAAAGTGTTAAAAAAAAAAAAAAATTAAAATATTTTTGAATGAAAAAGAGCAAAGAAATTGATGGCTCAAACCGGTACTGAGCCAGTTGACCTCTGGGTTACAAGCCCATTCTTTGGGAATATAGGGCTTTTAAACCAGAGTTCCCTGGCTTGAATCCTGTTCTAGCCATAGATTTCTCTGCTCTTTTCCATTGTTCTAGTATTTCCCTGTCCGTTTCCCATTCTTCATTATTATATATATTTATTCATAATTATATATGTCAAAGCCAAAATTTCTCATGAAATCTCTTCCCAGCAGCTGCTTTCTGGGTTGTATGGAATGAAACTGGGGCGTGACCCCTGATTACACCGTATGCAAGGTACTGTGGCTTCTGACAGGCGCCCTCAGCCAAGCAATGGCTATATAGGGATCACCACCAACTAAGGGCTGGATGGCTCAGACGGTAGAGTGCTGAGCTTGTAATCCAGAGGTGACTAATTCGAATCATCCCATTCAAGCTATAAATTTCTTTGCTATTTTCCATAACATTTTAGAGTCTTTTAATGACTTTTTTTTTAATAATATGCATGGCTTTGGCTTCTTTTGAAATATCTCTTCCTATTTTTCAGGAACCTTTACCTTCCGACCTGCGCCAGGAACATCCCTTTGAGCGCGTAAAACTCGGCCTTCATCTCTCGACCAAAGTATTTCAGATTGGTCGACTCGATGACCTCTAACCCCTCTTGCAGTTCCTGTTTTCCCATCGTACCCGCCATCTGTAGGTAGCACTTCACCTGTTGACGAATCTTCTGGAAACAATCCACGATGGGGACGCTAGGAATTGTATGAATTCTAAAGAAAGAAATAAACAGCATAGAAACAGAAAAACAAAGTGTAATTACAAATAAAGAGAAGTACAAGAACAGGAGCGATATAGACATTTTGTAATATTTTTTGATTTGTAATATTTTTACGACATATTTAATATCAGAATTAACACCAGGTATATATAAACAGTTCCGTTTTTCACTTTTTTTTCTTTGATTTTCTGGTCTACTTTGGTCACTTAGTAAATTCTTTGATTTGTCATGAAGAAGACAGTATCAGAATCACTATTTTGGGGAAACTTGGACTTGCACATCCATTTATGAGATGAAAAGCAAATGAAAAAAAAAATTATTATTTTCTTCAATTTGATTTCAAAATCAGTCAAACACACGTCAACTTTTTTTTCCCATGTTTATTTCTTAATTCTTTACTTAATTATAACTTAAAACTCTTTCTTCTTATTCTGACCTGCTGAGAGAATCCAGAGCGGAGCCGATCAGGTTATGCTTTCTGGCCATTTTGCCGTAATTGATGATGGACTGAGCAGATGCATGAACTCCCAGCATGGCATGATTAGCATGAGTCTAGAAAGAAAGAAGAAAAAAACAACCACTTACAAAAATAAAACCATATCACTTTCATTCCTCATAATTATAACAAACAATGAATACGGTTGAAGTTACTCTCTACAAATAAATCCCACTTACACTGTCTTGAGAAGCCTGGCTCTCATAGGCTGATACTATGGCTTGATAGTGATGTTGCCTCCACATGAAAATGTCGCTCCAGTGACTCAGATCGTCAGATATCATGGGCAGACGATTCCTGAAATTTTTATAAAGGAAAATGAAGGAGCAAAATACTGAATTTGCCACAAATTTATGAAATGCTACGTTGATTCATTTTAAATACTTGCACTCAGCTTAAAATAATGATTTTTGCCACTAAACTATGTTATTTAGCAAATATCTGTTCCAAGATTCCAATTGATGATATATTTTAACAGGAAAAGAAATGGCAGATGGTTTGCTCACTCTCTGCTTCAACACATACGGAGACAACCAAGAAGAAATTTCAGTATGACAATCGCAAAACCCATGACTAGATGCTAAACATGATAAACAATTATCTATGATTAATTATCAGTCTATCTTTAATCTTGTGATATTAACATCAAAAACCTGGAGGATTTGAATCATTGCAAAGCCCCTCTCGACCTCCCAGCAGTGGGAAGGGTAACGTCAGCTCTGATTTGAAAGCAATGTACCTCATCTCTGATAGGTTATGTGTAGTGTATGAAATCTCAGCTCTGAATTTTAAAAACAGTGGTAGTACTGCGTGCTATGCTCACTGCAGCCAATCAATAACATATTGACACATATAACACATTTATTGACACATATAACACATCAATAACATAACGATCTGAATGAAAGTCACCACATCCTCACCTCCATGTCTTGACACATATAACACATTTATTGACACATATAACACATCAATAACATAAATTATGAATGAAAGGCACCACATCCTCACCTCCATGTTTTGACACATATAACACATATATTGACACATATAACACATCAATAACATATGTATGAATGAAAGGCACCACATCCTCACCTCCATGTCTTCACGATGGCCTTCATGTCGTGCAGGCTCTGATTACGGCCCACGTTTGCAGGTTGCAGACCGTGGTGGACCTGAGCAGCCTCCTGTAGTTCCATGATCCTCTGAGCAGCCTGGAGCAGCGGCATGTGAGCCTGGGTGACGTAGTGGGGGAGGCGACGCCACTCCTTGACCGCCTGGTTGCTGGACATCTCCACCAATCTGTCAATCAGGGTCAGGTTCTTCTCGTCGGGATGGCAGATAGCGATGAAACCGCGGTACATGTTCACCTTCCAGTTCATCTCGCGAGGACAACTCAGTTCCACCTGTCCGAGGAATGAAAGCGAATGGTCAGATAATAATGACCAGCAGGTGGCAATGTGAATAATAATGATGCACTTTATATATTGTCTTCATCTAATATCTGGTACACATTTACAGCATAGTACATCATGACCCCCAAACAAAAAAGAAACAAAAAATATCGGGTTAAAATTAAACCCTTAGAGAATTTACAGTAATTTACATCTCAGATCTTTCCAGAGTAGTGTTGCTACTACAGCAGTATACTACCGTGCTGATGTAAACAATGTGCCTATTGCATTGTTCCTGTTAAACCCACCAAACATAGACAAGGAAAGAAAAAGAAAGATACAAAATCTTTCTTGTAAACAATGCAATTTTTTTTTTTAAGTGTGAAAAGTAAAATTGCAAAGAAGTTTAGATACTAACTCCCCTAGTAATATGACAAACGTACCCACAAATCTTAATCATCACAAATACTACTTTACTGTTTAACTTAGTACATAACACTCAAGGCTTGCAAACTTACCATATTATCCCATTATGGTTTAACTAAGAAGCACACACAGTAAATGAATACTAATTGATCTTATGGGACACAAGTTTTCAACTGACCTGAGCGAGGGCCTCCTTCATTGCATTCCAGTTGGGTACCCTCCAGGCGCTCTCCAGGACCAGGTGAGGGTTGGCATTACCCTTAGTGTTACCATACTCCATCATCAAGTCCCACTGACTGAGTTCCTTCGAACAATGAATCCAGTGGTTCTCCCAGAGCTGGTACTCCGGGAACACAGCAGGGTTAGCAGGGCCGTTGTTGTGCTCCACCCTGGCCTTGGTCATGGCCTGCTCGTAACACGCCTGGGCTTCCTCAAAGAAACCCTGCTGCTCGTACGAGATGGCGGTCGATGTCTCGGGATACTTGCATCGTTTCTGCCAGAGTCCCGCCCACATGTCTTCCTCCTCTAAACGCTCGTACAACTCGGCTAACGAGTCCAATGTTTCCTTCAGAAAACAAAAACAACACAACTCGAAGATAAACCTTAAAGATCTGATTTAAAAGTGATGTAATTTAACAGAGATCCAATGTACAAATATCCTCCGAAATCCTTCATGTATTGGACTTGTATTGGTCTGTACTTGTACTAGTATCCTAACATAGTTGTTTGTAATTGTACTTGCCCTCCTGTCTTTACTCTTTTACTAAAGTGCATTTTGGAAACCTAGTATAGTATAGTACAGTTTAGTATGGTATAGTATTGTATAGTATGATAAGGTATGTTGTGGGACGGTATGGTACAGTAGAGCATGGTATGGTATAGTATAGTAAAGTGTGGTGTAGTATGTATAGGTACTAGTATAGTATAATATAGTATAGTCTAGTACAGTACAGTATAGTCTAGTAGAGTATAGTCTAGTACAGTATAGTCTAGTACGGTGTAGTCTAGTACGGTGTAGTCTAGTACGGTGTAGTCTAGTATAGTACAGTATTGTATAGTACTGTATAGTATGGTATGCTACAGTATGTTGTGGGACAGTACGGTATGGTACAGTAGAGCATGGTATGGTATAGTATAGTAAAGTGTAGTGTGGTGTAGTATAGTATAGGTACTTGTATAGTATAATATAGTCTAGTACATTATAGTCTAGTATATTACAGTATGTTATTGGTACTAGTACTCATACTCTTACAGCCTTCAACATCAACTTACAGCCTTGTACTCATAGCAAAGATGAATTATAAATGTACTTGTACTCATTCTATATTACCCATACTACCAGTCTCATGTGCACAGTTTTGACTTAATATTATACAACACAAGTTCATGCAGATTTGTTACATGTGTTACTAGCACTGTTCAAGCTACAGCTGAGATAGATGATGGGGTGGATAGAGGGTTATATTCCATTACCAGAGGATACACAATATGACCCAGTTCCGTCTGTCTCTCGCTGTTTACCTTTTGAGTCGTCAACGCGCTGTCCGGTTCGTAGAAGTCGTACACACTGACGCTGACATTCTTGGGTCGGTGGTGGCTGCTGAAACCGCTCTCGATGGCGGTCAGCTCCAACATCAAGATGGATCGATGCCAGAGGTTGTGACTTTTACCCAGGTACTGATGAATCAAGAGAGCACACATAACAGTAGGTTTATTGGCTTGAAAAAAGTAAAACTATTAGTATTTGAAATAATATATATGTATGAAACAATCAACAAGTTCTAATGGTCAATTTTTCAGTGATTCTGCCTGATTTACGGAAGATAACAGGGAGAATTTTAAATAACATTGCCCTTGTAACTCTTGTGGGAATTTCACAATCTTTCAATGATGACCATGACCCCCTACCCCACCCCCCTCCACCACATTTTTACCTCTTTCCCTGTTCTACCTTCAATGTTAAGATTTACCCAGTTTACAACAAAGAGAATACAAGCTTATCACTGCTATTGGAGAAATCTTTACATTACCGATACTGTGGCAAAATAAAACATTACCCAAAGTTTCCACTTACCTTAGTGACACAGGGTCTGATGTTGATTGGTGGGATGCATTTAGATATCGCCTCTGCCATGGTCTTGATGACACTGAGTTGGGCCTCCTTCTGGTAGTGATGACTACCACTACAGAGGAATGGACCCATCTCTTGAGACAAAGTCTACATGTTACAGAAAAAAAAAAATTAATGTCAAGATAGCACAACATTTCACATTTCCAGGTCCATCAGGGCAGAAGAAAAAGATCCTCACAGGAAGACCTATGAAAACTAAGTAACTTTGCACTAAATATGCACTTTGCACTAAATAATTTGCACTTATTAATTTGCACTAATTAATTTGCACTAAATAACTTGACAATGTACAAACCAGTTGGCACTCAGTCCACATACAGTTTTATCCCAAGTTTATTCAAATCTTGTTCCATCAAGATAGCATACTCCCTACAGAATTGATTAATCTGTCAGAAAAGTATCATGACAGTCTTGAGGTATTAAGTAAGCAGAAGCACAATTTCAACAAACATTTGAGGCAACCTTCTTGAATTCATCAAGCTTGCCTAAGGTTTAAAATGAAACCCCTTTAAAAGAGTGGATAGGATGAAAGACTCACGGCTTGCTCTTTCTCGCTGAGTATTTTCCAAATTTGTGGAAAGAGATTGATCCACAGCTCGTTGGTCAAATCCGTGTCGCTGTGACAGAGCTGAGAGAATGCTGCCAGGAAGTTAATTGTCTGTTAAGGAGAGGAGGAAGAGATGGTTAGACTTCATCATATTTAACAGAAATGGAATGATGAACTTACAAATTGAAGGGATGCAAATCACTCAAAGGTAAGATTTCCAATTATAAAATGTAATATTAGTTTATACACTCTAACATCAGTTTTTAATAGTGCAGAGACACAATAGGCTGTAACAGAATTGTAATCAGTGTCCTAAGGAACACAGGTTCTTTGCTCTACTCAGCTCACCAGTATTTTGATGGTGCTGTACACTACATACCATATAACATGAAATCACACACCAATTTCACTTGGTACAACCCAGAAAGTAGCAGGGAAAAGTATTTCAAGAGAAATTTGTAGGAAAAATAAATAAATAAATAAATGAAATAAAAATTAAGCTAGAACTTCTATCCAATCTTGTCTTGAGTGGACTTACTCTAACTTCCCGTAGACTCTCAATAAATTTCCTTGACCTGGTGAGAAACTGATGGAGATGGTGCTTAGGATCGGAGGTTGGTCTTGCTGTCGGGGCTTCTGCCTCTGTTGTTGAATGAGTGGCTGTTTGAGTCTCGGGCTGGGTGATTTCAATGTCAATTTCAACATCCTGTTTTCAAATATGATAATTTCAAAACCAGTTAGATTTGAATTTTATTACAATCAAACTCAGAGTTATGAAAGACTCACATCATTACAAATTGGTTGACACCAAGTAAGTATTCCTTAATTAAAAAAAAAAAATTTCAACAAATGTTTTTAATTTACATTCAATCTGTAAAGTTGCACTGGCTAGTTCGGTAATCAATAATCCAGTCATAAGCCATCTTGTCCAAAAGAAAAGCTGCAGCAGCTGTGAAATCCCCTGCAGCAAGGCTGCAAACAGTAAATCTGCAGACCAGCAGTACCTACATTAGATTACAGTAGATTATGTCCTACTCAGCCTGGCTGCATCATGCTGCAGCCCCCTCCCCCCCCCGTCCCTCAAATGTCTTTATCTTTGACACGATTCCCAAGTTGGATAATTCCAGCGAATAATTTATCCGGCATCGCATCGCTAAATACTATGCAAAATGGGAAAATTGCTGTACAAGTGCAGAGATGTATAGCAGGTTTTGTACACAGGAATCCTAGAATTTCATAAGGGAACATTTCAGTCTTCAACACTGCAATACAAACTTTGAATACTAAATTATTCCTTGAAGTCCTCTTCTTTAACATGACTCCGCCACAAAATAGCAGCACTGTATCAACACCTTTTGCACAAGTGTCATTTGTTTTTATTGCTTCCAGTAATATGTAGAAAGCTTAACTTTTGGGCTCTTTCTATTTAAGTTTTTACCCCCACGTTAAAACAGCATAAAGTTTTGGAGGAAGGAAAATAAAGGCCTGCTCTTGGTCCAAGAGTTACGTTTCGGCAATCCACATGACATTTCACAGGAAACCTTATACGTTTGAGATCAAGCTATTCAGCATGACATTAATTGACAATTATTGACCCCTACAGTTAATAGAGTTATTAACCATTAAAACGGTTTTCTCTTTCTCTCTTGTAGCCTTTGATCTGTGATCACTTACCTCTTCCTTCTGTCCATCTGCATTAGTGTCCATGGGCTCCTCCTTGACATGAGATGCGAGCTGGAAGGCTATCTTCTCCTGGCTATCAGCTAGATTGATGACATTAGTGATGGCTGGAAGCTGGGATGAGTTGATGGTCGTGATGTTCGGAAGGTTCAGGCTCACCACCAAAACCAGCTGGTTGGTTAAGAAATATTGTAACTGATTAAACATGTGTACCTTTTGACATTAAACAAATGAAAAACTTATGAGTCAGTGGTCATCAGCTAAACAGACACTAAAATTACTGGAAAGGATCCACTTTTATTACTTCTTCTTGTTTTCAAAACTTCAGATTCATAAAATACACCTTCAGATAACAAAGCACACAGGTCCGACAACAAGGTCACTCATCAGTGCATAACAATCCTGATAAAACATTTTAAAATCTTACAAAGGAAGCAGAATTTCCAGGTTATGTCTATTTTTCAGTATCACAAGAATTTAAATTCACAGTGAAAATATTACTGCTTTAAAACACAATAACTAATGGCTTATTGAAATGTGTAATTTTCCTCATCTAGCAACAAAATCACTTCAAATTCACCTGAAAACATCCCTCCCCCCCCACACCCTCCTTGCCCCAATTAGTATCATGTGTAGATTTATTGTTAATGAAAGCATCAACTTTAGCTAGTACACTTGTGAAACAATGCACTTGTGATACAATGCTCTTGTGAAACAATAGATTCCTTTGTTAGACTGCCATTGTTTTTTACCTCCATGCACTGTTTCAGCCAGTAGTGAGTTCCCATGGCCTCCCAGTTTTGTGAGTCAATAATGTACAGCAGTCGATCGAATAGCCGTCTTCGGATACTATTATTGAAGACCTGTTTCAGAATAAGAACAATAGAAAAACACAAAAGAAAGGAATAAGTATCAAAACAACAAAGATTCACATCTATGATGATGAGAGGTGTTGAGAGTGTGTTATGAGTTCATTGTAAGAGTGTTAAGGGTGATAAGAATGGCTTGTAAACATGCAATTGTCATTTTGAATATGGCCAGGCCACAGAACATTCATCTTAGGGCCGCATGCAACCCACCTGTGGGATACAATATGCTTGACTATGGGTATAGAATTATAAAAGTCAGCCTCTATATTCAATAAGAGATATCACCTAACGAATGCCAGTATTCATTTTTTTGAAGATTGTCAGGCTACAGTGTGTTCGAGATTTCTACAAATAACTCTTCTAAGGAGCTAAAGATATGAGAGATAAAAATGTCCAGTGTATTCAATATGTAATATCAGCTTAACACACCATACCACACACAGAAAAGTGGACATTACCATACCATACCTCAAAGAACTTGGCTCTAATCAGAGGTTGTGGACATCTTAAACCTGCTAGGAATGCTGGTTCTAGCTTAGAAGTAAGCTCACTCCCTGCCAGGGCGTCATCCCTTTTGAAATAAACAAAACAAAGTAAACAAATATATCATTGTTATTTTAAGAGATGCAGGACATAGAAGAGATAATCTTGAAGAGAAAATCTTGAACAAAAAACCAGGATTAGACTTATCAGCAAAAAGCATCTGGGTTTTAATTTCTCTGCAAACAATGACTTTTACTACATACTTTTGATCCGAGCAAGCTGTTTTTACCCTTTTTCTACACAATGACATGTTTACAGGCTACTGAATATTCACTGTTACAGCATCTGGCATGAAGGTGTGAAGTAATTCATAAAATATATTGGTAATGTATTCAGATATTTTACTGAGACTCGCTGCTCACCCAAGAGGAGAAAGCTCAGTTTAAAGCATAAATTATTATATGATATATTTCACCAAACTTCTCCAAGAAAACATGAACCTAAAAACCTGTACAGCTGTTTATCTTGAAGTGACAGAGTAAATTAAAGAGCTATTGCCAGTTACAGGATACGTACGTCTCAAATTCATTAACCATGTAACACCCAAAATGTGGAAAAGAAAGTCGATGGACCAAATCCCAGCTTCTGTTGCCGAGACAATGTAATAAAATTGATGAACTTCATTTTTAAAACAGTATCTCAAATATGAAGTGTTAAGTTATTACCTGTATACCCAGTTGACAAGCTCCAGGAACTGGGCATTGAGATCAGCTTCATCCGGAAATCGCTTTTCTACATACTGCATCAATTTAACCAGGAGGACTGTCTTCTCTTTGGGTGAGAAAGACTGGTTTATCACTGTTGGTGTCTGAAGGGAATAAAATACAGTTGATAAGAAAGATTACACAACAAGTATGCTTTTTACTAAAACAGTTCCCTTCCCCTCTCCCCCCCCCCCCCCCCAGTAAAAACAAAATCAAGATGCTTCTGACAGAAAGCATGACAAAACAGAACAGTGAAGTAAAGCTATGAAGCCCAACTGTCAGATAATAAGAAGC
>KN888765.1:49799-60663 GCA_000934455.1 Apostichopus parvimensis | reverse complement strand
AGCCTTCGTAGATGATTTTACCGACACCGGCATACAATGCTTCCAGCTCCTCAAACTTTGATGCAATCGAGGAACTACCTGCTTATGAGTCAAACAGAAAGAAGGGCACAGAATGAAGTACAGAGGCATGACTTTATCTAAATCTTGAAACAAACACAAACTATAAAACCTCACACAAGAAAACTTGAAGGGTACAACACTATCACCAATTATTTGAGGTATGTACAACAGTAAAGTTATGTAACAGCATGCCATAAATCTGGTAATAAATGAATATTCATTGTATGATTTACAATGTAGTTTACGTTACTTGTCCCACGACCTACAGTACATTAGTATCAAACTGAGTGCACAACGTCAGTTGTACCAAAACAATGTATTCTAATGAAGAGTTCACCAAGAACTCAAGTTTTATTCATCTCTCAAGACAAGTTATAATGTGGCAAAATGCATTGCCTCAAGAAGTACGGTATTGCATGATACTACATGTGACGCAGTATTTCTTGGGTAAGGGTTTACCATAGGGGTTAACCCTAACCATAGGGTTTTCCCGGTCCACAAGATACGTCATTCATTGGGCTGTATCATGCATGATGACATTGCTCAACATATTAAACTGTGTACGAAACGGTTCTCTTGAGAAATACTCTCACAAGAGAATTGGCTGAAGAGTTCTACATCCCTATGAATTATTCATTACTTCAAATGCAGATATACCCTTCCGAAAAGAACATCAGACGATATCAAGATGATCAGATCTGGAGAATCGAGAAAAGGCAGATTAGCAAATGAAGATATTTACCTGGTTCTGTCGGAAATATTCCCATCAAGCGCACTAGCAGAGAGTGCACCGACCTTATGACCTTTGTATTGTCACATGTCATGCATTTGACGATGCCTCGTTGCAAGGGTTTCAAACTTGTCAAGATGGCTTGTTTATCCTGTGGTCAAAAATTTTAAAAAAAATGTAATTTTCTGGAACATTCTGTGATATTAATCAGGATAGTATTAGCACCAACCAGGAAAAGTGGTATATTTGACCAGGAAAGAGGTGAAATATTTCATGACATTAACCAGGATGTATTAGCATCAACCAGGAAAAGTTTGGTTAATTTGACCAGGAAAGAGGTGGAACATTTTATGATATAAACCAGGATAGTATTAGCACCAACCAGGATATGTTGGTTGATTTAACCAGGAATGAGGTGAATACCCTTTGATATTAACCAGGTGGTAAAATTTTACGAATATTGGATTATCTGATGTATTGATTGATCACCAAAAATCTGATATATATATCACTGCAAAACTAAATCAAGTAGGGTGCAAGAATAGATGGTACTCTGGGAGGTAGAGCATTTCTAACAAATCTTCAGTTTACAAGTTTTTGGACAGTGTCTTTATGCCGTGAGAAAACCCAGTGACGTTAATTTTTTAAATATGCCTCAAGACTCAAAATTACTCTCAGGAATGGTCTGATCCTGTGATAATGGACTGATCCTGTGATAATGGTATGATCCTGTGGTGTGATCCTTATCATGTGATAACGACATGATCCTGTGATAGAAACTTACCATGATAGTCAATAAGAAGTTGAGCACATCTAGGCCGGCACAGATGTTGCCAAAGTTGATTTGAGTGGGTTGATCCTGGAAAATATCAAGAAATTTGATCGCAACATTAACATGAAGAGTATTTTAATCAACAACAAGTCGCTACCACAACGACCCTGGTTGTAGTCTGCTTTCCGGACTTTTACTTCAACCTTGCACAATCGGTCACATTTTAGAGAAAGAGCACTTGTGTCTGCAGCCTCTCGTCTCTGGAACACTTTATCACTGTTAATTTAAAACCGCTCCTAATGTTAATTCTTTTAAATGGCAACTTAGGACTCATCATTTCAGTTCTTATTTTCATTGTTTCAGGGCCATGAACAATTATTTTTCTGCATATTTGGCAATTAAGAAATGTATTTATCATTTTATTATTATTTATTTACTATTAAACAGTCTCTAACAACTGTACAGCAATAAACACAAAAATAGGATCTTGAAGAAGAAGAAAAAGAAGTGGAATAAATTTGTGCAGAAAGCTCCACAGATTTCATTTATACTAAGTTTAAAACTTCCACAATTGTTGAGGCTTTTAATAATGGAACTATAGCCAAACAATGTGCATCAATTATTTCAAACTCAACCAAAAATAGAAATAATTATCTTCAAACATTATCAATCACAGGAATGAAAGAGCCAAAGCCCCATTTGCATCATGACTCTGGTCCACACAGCCCCAACACTCCCACCCCCCTTCCCTGAAAAATCACACTCAAGATCAAACACGAACTCACTATCGATGAAAATATCTTGTCCAGGAATGAGTCTTAGATCACTGGTGGGCCAGACCTCGGGCCCATCACATGCCCCCCAACCCTCCCACCCCGTTCCCCCACCCTGCCATTTCTGAGAACTCGCACTCAAGATAAAAACACAAACTCACTATCGATGAAAATATCTTGTCCAGGAATGACAGCCTCAGATCACTGGTGGGCCAGACCTCGGGCCTCAAGGCCATCTTCAGCAGGCCCATGCACCTACGAGAGAGCTGTTCCCCCGGTGATCCCACAGAGGCCCCAGACTCATTGACCTGGCAGGCTAATCGGATCAAAAAGTTGACCACCGAGTCGGAATGGACCTTGTCGACTTGACGGTTAGGGTCGGTGGAAGATTTGGGCGTCTGCAGGAGAAGAAGAAAGAGAGTGTGTGTGGGATGTTTTAAAATGGCCGATCGAGTTTCACGATTTACTTTGTCAGGTACCACAATTCACATCCCTGCTGTACCTCCACTGTACCCACCCATATGCCTTGTACTAAAATGATGAGTTTGCATGTTATATCATTGCCTTCAAGGTGGTCTTTCCTTTACCTTTATTCTATCAATTTGTTGGCAATAACAACTGTAGGGTGAATAAAATGTTTCAAATAGCTACACCTCTTGTAAAATTCTTTCTAAAACAGATCTTTTTCACTGAAGTTTCTCCAGTTTGCCACATTTACATGAAAGCATGTTTAGACACAAGTCTTCATGTGGATGTAGAATTTTACAATAAACACTAAATTATGGATGATAAGAAATATATATTGCACTCCTGGACAGAAGGAATATGAATATGTAGAAATAATTTACTTACAACCGGTGATGCTGGGCCAGACGTAGAGCCATGTCTAGCTCTCTTGCTGTCTGGTTCTCCTCCAGAGCCAGCCTAGTGATTAAAACAAGTAAAAAAAAGGGTTAAAAAAGAACGCAAGAAAAGAAAAATGGTATACAGTACTGCACAGAGATAGTTACCTCACAAACATATTACATCACGGTTACAATTACAGTACTGCACAGGGATAGTTACCTCACAAACGTCTTACATCACATTTACCATTACAGTACTGCACAGAGATAGTTACCTCACAAACATATTACATCACGGTTAAGATTACAGTACTGCACAGAGATAGTTACCTCACAAACATATTACATCACGGTTACAATTACAGTACTGCACAGAGATCGTTACCTCACAAACATATTACATCACGGTTACCATTACAGTACTGCACAGAGATAGTTACCTCACAAACATATTACATCACGGTTACAATTAAGGTACTGCCCAGAGATAGTTACCTAACAAACATATTACATCACGGTTACCATTACAGTACTGCACAGAGAAAGTTACCTCACAAACATATTACATCACGGTTACAATTACGGTACTGCACAGAGATAGTTACCTCACAAACATTTTACATCACGGTTACTATTACAGTACTGCACAGAGATAATTACCTCACAAACATTTTACATCATGGTTACTATTTCAGTACTGCACAGAGATAGTTACCTCACAAACATTTTACATCACGGTTACTATTACAGTAATGCACAGTGTTAGACTTCTAGAGCAAGAAGACTCTAAACATTCTCCTTGATGTGTGATTGCATAAACACAGAACTACGATGTTTCAAAAGATATGATTAAGCAGCAGCAGAATTAAAACTTGTTGCCATCGATACTATCTTAAGAAAGAGCAGGAATGAAGGGGGCAGGAGAGAACTGACAGAGGCTGAATCGAAAGTCCACATATACAATCTTCATGATTCCAAAAACAAAGGTTTGGTGACTTTAGTTTTATTTTCAATTATCCTAGCATAAAGAACTTCATCAACAAGCCACCTCCTGTTTGGAAGTCAACATTAGTCAGAATTGGTATAGGCACCACACTCTTGCAGTTTATCAAGCTGCCCCTCTTAACTAGCATCATTGGTGTTTATTATTCGTACCTCTGTGTTGGTTTGTTCCTCATCTTTAATCCTCTGAAGCTCCCATTTGATGATGACCTCCACCAGGTCCACCACCAGTTTGCGGTGCTCCATCGATGAATTCTGGGTGTAGCCCAACCTCTGGATGGAGTAGACGATGGTCTGGATCAGGTGATGGCGTACTGGGTAATACACCTTGTAGTGACGGTTGATCAGTTGCCTGCGGTAATGACAGTAGATAAAGGATATGGACAGATGACATTTCTGTAATGTTACCTCAATCCAGGCAGACTACCCAGGATAACTATGTTTTGCAATGAGGGATATTTAATTAAAAAGTCGCTAAAAATACAACAAAGTTTTAAAATGGTACGAACATTAAGTTAAACTTAAAGGGATAGAAGGAATATCACGTTACAACGAATAAGAAACTACAAGAATTTATTAACGAACAGAACTTAAGAACAAAAGTGAGTATCAAACTGTAGATTAAAGGGACAATATTAGTAACTGACCACTGGTGCCACAGAAAATGACTTTTATGGTTTATTATAATAAGATTATTGTTGGTAACAGAGTGAAGATGCCAAAGGAGAAAACTTAGGAGAAACCAACTGTAGATGACTATGACAATAACAGTCACTTACTGATGGCGTCTGAGGGTATGTATGTAGCTGCTAATTGGTGACCGTGTAAACGGAAGTACTTAGGAATAACCAACTGTAGATGACTATGACAATAACAGTCACTTACTGATGGCGTCTGAGGGTATGAAGTTGCTAACTGGTGACCCTGTAAACGGAAGTACTTAGGAGTAACCAACTGTAGATGACTATGACAATAACAGTCACTTGCTGATGGCGTATGAGGGTGTGAAGTTGTTAATTGGTGACCGTGTAAACGGAAGTACTTAGGAGTAACCAACTGTAGATGACTATGACAATAACAATCACTTACTGATGGTGTCGGAGGGTGTGAAGTTGCTGTGACTAGCACAATTGATGACCATGTAAAGGGAAGTAGTACAACAGTAGTTTAACTTTTGATACGAAACAGTCCAGTATCAAAGTGTTTTTATCTCCCACAATATAGTGGTATCTGACTGATGGTACCAGACAAACGTATCAAGTTGCTGGTGAATTTTACACCAATGGTGTAAATTAACGGTGTAAGGAAAAGAGTAAACAGTGACTTACAACATATGAACCAATTGAGCAGTGGTGTATCCTTCCTCAACGATGATCTTTTTGGTCCAGTGCATCAGCATGGTGTTACCGTCCTCCATCCTCTGGGGTAGGACTGGGGTCAGGATATCCAGGGCCTGACGTACCACCCCCTTAGCCTCCAAGGCGTGGGCCTTCAAGAGACTATGGAATACCTGGAAAGAGGACCAAGAAATTACATAACATTGACATTAAAGTTCTGTACAATATTTGAAGAAGACAAATTATAAACATTCCAAGAAAAAAAGTTGATACAGATTTGTAATTATTTATCCATTCTGCTTGCTTATGGTTGTGAAGAGAGTTCTTTACCAAACACATGAAATTTTGAACAATTCATCAGCTTTCAGATTTACCGTAAGATCAATATTCCTGTGAATGGCATACTTGGTGCTGGTATGTGGTTACAGAAAGTGTACCTTGGATTTGGAAGTCACATATACCTTCATAGTTCATTGCTTGTAACTACCAGAGGACGTATTTACAGCAAATGAGTAATTTTTCTATACCTTGAGGACAATTTTCTTGTGAATGGCAAACTTTGCGATGGTATGCGATAGCAGTAAATGTCCATAATACTTGGTAGTTGGATCCACGCAGTTCTTCTGGATCAGACACGGCCAGGCAAATGTCATCAACCGACGTAACTTTGATCCCTGTCGCCTGAAACAATCCAGGAGAGAAAAAGAGGTATGAACAGATGAGCAATCAGTAACCACTAACATAGGATTTGTAACTTAAAAATGATTGATCAACTTCAATAGCAATTTAGGTTTGTAATCATAAGTTCAGGAATATTCATTTTTTTATTCGATGAAAACCAATTAAAATTCTCATGAAACTGGAAAATTGGAATAATGAAAAAATGTTAGATTAATTTTATCATCTTGTTCACATACTTAACCCTCGAGGCTATACTAAAAGTAACTTAAAAACACAAAAACCTGTTCTTTCTTTTTAATATCGCCATAATTGATTTTACACACCTCAATGAAATGCTAGACATTGAATGGTTTTTTTCCAAGTCACATTAATAATTTTTATCTAAATGTGAGGAGAGTAACGTACTTGTCTGCTGTGTCGTGGATATGTGGTGCCGCTTTCTCCACCAAGAGGGCGCCAAACTGGAGCAGGAGGATCCTGAGGGCGTCTGATGTTCCGTGAGGATTGTCAGGGTCGATGACCTTACTGATGAAGACCGATACCAAGTTATCTGGACTATTTTGGCTGGGATTGGGTGGTCCCCCGATAAGCTGCAAATAAGCAAAACATAGTTATAAATTTTTGTGAGAAAATTTCAAAAGTGTTTCGAACCTCAAAAACTAAACAAGATATACTTTAAAATACTGCTTATTTAACAACATAAATAAGATAAATAAGACCGTCAGTGGTGAAATCCCAGTATGAGATCACTATGGTAACCGTCCCTGTTGCTTCACCAAGACTAAATCATAATACAGATCACAGTGTGTAGGTGGGAGATGTACATTCAGGTGAACAGTGGATATGCTTGCAGTAAAATTCTTTTACTGTAATTGTGGTTGGAGAAATAACTGTTAAGAACGTTCTTTCACATTTATACAGACGATTTATATCGTCTGGTAATAACTGCTGAGATGAGGTTATATTTACTCCAGTATGTTTACAGTCGTCTTTGAACTCAGCAATACTGAGGTTTTGAAGAATTTAACTTTTTTTTAGATAAATTATTTGACAATACACTACTGTAAATCTTTGAATTAATCTTTGAATAAATGTCAGAGAAATCATTCTCTGAATTGCAACGGTCATTCCAGGACTGCAAATACGGATCAACGACTCAAGATCACTGAATAATGAAAAGTTGGGAGGGTGGGGGGAATAGAAAGATATATAGCAACAGATTGATTGGTAATCACTGCGAGAGAAATAGTAAGAGATGAAAAAGGCAGGGCAAAGAGTGAGTCGCTGATAAAAAATGTCCAACCCTTGAATGCCCGGTTACCTAAAACCAGCATATTCGTTGAGAGTTTCCACTCGATCTTACCTCATCTCCTTCTCCTTTATCGAAAGATGCAGCAAACATGGGAATGATGACGTATTGCAGAGCAGCTGCTATCAGCTCCTGAGGGGAACTCTTATCCATGTACAGTGCCACAAACGTAAAGAACACTTTTCTCTTTTGCTCCACCACGTAACCCTGGAGGATGAAAAATACATACAAATTGGGAGACAAACATCATTAACCCAATGCTTGGAAAGGAAAGGCAATCCAAAGACAGATTGATGAATAAATTATGGCTAAAAGAAAAAAGATATGAATATTAGTCAAACCAATACTTGAACAATTGATTTACAATACAGAAACGACTAGGGAAAAGACAAATATTCTTGAAAAGCTTGTTGGCTAGAACAGGATTCAAAACCAGTGAACTGAGGGTAGCTATCTAGTTAGCCCTTTGGTTGGTGGCTGTCCCTATTTTATAGTCAAAATAAAACATCTGGGAATTTGATTTGAAAAATAATAGGACTCTAGAATTGTCATTCTCACAACTTTGACTCTGGGATAACTATTGTAGAAAGAGACAGACATTCTTTTTTTACTTAATAGAGTTCATGTTTTGACCAATTTTTCCATTGCAAATTTTTCTAAAAGTGAAGTACAACAGTTGTCTTCAAGTCGAAGAAATAATTGTATACTTTTAAAGTCTGTTATATATCATATTGAAAGAGACAGACTTTTTTTTTTTTACCTTCTTGTTTTATCTACTGCCAAAATCCTGTTTAGATTTAAATACATAACATTCGAAGGGCCTATGTTTTGATCCTGGCAAGATCTTCTTCACTTTATCAGAATGTTACAGGAGATCCTACCAGAATGGACGAATAAGGCCCTCTAACTTTCATAAATAAATAACAAAACTATCCAAATAATCTCTAGAAATTGAACATACTTGCATTCAAGTTCTTCATATTCTTGCTCAATAACATTTGTTTTACCTTTGCAATTTTTTCTTCGATGAATTCTCTCACGAACTGAAAGTTTGGCATGTAACGTTTGATGAAGACTCTCAACAGCTGAAAGACCAGCTCGACGTTATCAGGATGTTGCCTAAAAGAACAAAGAAAATAGATAAAATCAGAAAAAATATCTTAAATTTCAAACTGGAGCTGCAAGATGGTAGGTTTTGTTATGGGGGATGGAGATGGCTGAGCCAGTGAAGGGGGGGGGGTAGATTGGAGGTATTCAGCTTCGTTATACTTCTATATATCAACACACAGCAATACTCAATGCTGGAAGTATGTGTAAAACCTTACTGTTTCAACAATTTTCTTTCTTACTATATGTAATCATTTTTCCTTTTTTCAATTATAAATTTAGACACCTCTCCAAAATTCATTCCTATTACTCAATGTGTTAACACTTATAAACTACTTGTGATAAAAGTCAGTTTTTTGAGATACACAACCAAATCCCAACAGAGCTATTTCAGAATACCTGTTTTTCGTTTATTCCTTCCACGAAACATGCCTAAACCATGTACAACATGCCAAAACTCATATAACCAATGATGTATACAAATCTTAGGCAAACACTAGCAAAACTTGATTCACAATAAAACACGGGGGTGAATAAATAAATAAATACATAAATAACAAACAAACAGTACAATGTTACAAATCAACTGAAATGCAATCAAACAGTGTCCGATCACCAAACGATTTTCCAGCGTACTCGGACACCAGTTCAGCAATGACGTTAATCCAAACAAATGAGTAAAACTGAGACAAAGAGTTTGCAGCGTTCTTGAATATTAATTAACAAATTAGAGCCTTACTGTGCATAGTTGATGAGACATTTTGCCAGTAGCTTGGGTTCATTCCAGTGGGAGGTGCTGACATTATCGTTAATGTGCCTTTCTTGAAAGGCATCTGAAATCCAGATACGTCGCAGATGGTTTAACTGCGGAAAAAAATAGATGAAAAAAAAAGAAGGAAACATCAGGTCTTCGTTACCATGACCTGTCTTTAGCTTTGGCCCTTAAATAGATTGTGCCTTGCTTGAAAACATCAGTCTTACACAATTCTAAATCGAGCAGTATGTTGTGAAATTCAATACACATGTCACATAAACAATTTCAATTGTTGAATTAATTTAACGATAGAACTATTAAATTATGTTGACGATATAATTTGCAGGATCCTAAATGCTACATGTGAGAGGTAACTCACATATCGGAATGAGGAGTAGTAGATGGTCGGTAAACAGATAAATATTTGATCATCAATTAAAATATCTTGCCTTACCATTTTGCTAATATTGCTAGGATAAGGTTTACCCCAACATGATCAGTCTCGAATAACTCATTAAAACTGAACAATAAGCTGGAAGGTTCAAAATAATCGAGGGAAAAGTTCATTTATACTTTGAAACGATGACATCTCAATTTAACAAACTTCTATCACCTCTCATAAATACTGAGAGACAGGGAGAATAGTTATAATTTGAATAAATCTAAATATCATTAACACAAAACATTGTCTTCCTCTGCCCACCACATCTTTCTCACTGCCTTCTGCAATCCCTACTTCTTGTCGAGAAAAATTGCAACAAAACAAAAACAAAATTCATAAAAATCACCATAAAAGATTAAAAATAGAAATCCAACCCATTTTCTTAACCGTTCCAAACAATCTCAACCACAGCAGACACAAAATATTCCACAAAGACAATATTGGAGTTTGACATATGAAAGGACATAGTGTTCAGAGAGGTACACAAGGTGCAAGCATTATATTCCCCCTTGGCCATCTCTGCTTACCAGCTGAGCTTGCTTCGGTAACCAGTTTGGATTATGTTTGACCAGAATCCTGCTGATATAGATACTCTGGAACTGGAGCTCTAGTAGGGTCTTCTCACTGATAGTGGTCGGTCTTGCTGGTGGCTGATGATTGATAAAAAAAAACAAGGAAAGAATATCACTGAGGCTTCAAACTAAATTTTACGCATCACTTTTAAAGGTAGTCAGGATAGGCCCCAAATAATAGCACTCTTTAATTGCTAGAACTTTTCAAAAAGTACTTTCTTGGAGGTCTTTACTCTCCAAATTATTCTCAGACAATTTTTAAGGCACACACAAGATAACTGAATGTCCCAGTGAGGAAAATTTCCTCGACGGTTGTAATAAAAACAGTTAAAGAATGTTGACCAAAGGTGACCATATTTGAATAACTAGCATATTTGGGGCCAATACAGCATACCTTTAACAACAGTATTTATGAATCTTTCTTGCTCAACCCACATGCGAACAATGCATTAATTCATTGAAATTTCATAGTATAAATTG
>KN888765.1:36643-49394 GCA_000934455.1 Apostichopus parvimensis | reverse complement strand
TTTATCTATCTTTTTTCTTTTTTCAGTACTGCAGACATTTATTTCATTTACCTGTGGCTTAGCGAAGGCTAAATTGATTATCTTTGGCGTGTTTGCCTCCAGGACCTGCCGAAGAGGTCCGGCTCCTTTCTGCTTCAAGAAGTACTGAAATGAGAGAACACAGAAAATCATTATTACATATATACACAGTACTCGCTACCTGTCCCCATTACAAATAGATATTAGGAACTTGTTTGTGGTGTAACTACAGTTGAGTTCAAACTTCTTTGATACCATCTAAAAACTGAAATCAAACGAAGAACACACTGTATCGCCATGGGTGATACTGTCATACAGTCTGCACAGACTGTCCTTTCAGAAACTAAATATCTAATATTTAAAAAATGGCTGATGAGCTATGAAATATCAAAGGTCATGTAGGCAGTAGTGAAGCTAGCAAGAGGATTGGAAGGGGAGCCAGAAAATGGAAACCACGGACAAAGTGGCTAAAATCAGGACCAAAAAGATGAATCGAAAAGAGTGAATGACAGAATTAAATGACTGAATTAACAGCTAAACAAAAACCAGCCTTGATCACCAAAACATTGATCTTATTTGGGATCAAGTTCAAAGTTCACTATTCTCTTTTCAAGATGGAGTAGAGGAACTAAGTTATATCAAATCAGTTTCCTGACACACGGCACATTTTCCCAAAGAATACACCTTTGCACAAAAAGAACAGCGCACATCTTTGACAAAACCCAGTGGAATTCATTTTGCTCTTGATCTGAAGTGGTCACTTACATCCTACGTCCCTATCTACTACTTACTATCAACAAACGGCTCAGCTGAGGTTTCTTGAGAGTGGCATCGACCATGAAGTATTCGATAGTTTGCTTTGGATACCTCAGCAAGAACTTTAGCAGAGGTGCCCTGAAAGGACTTCCAGCCTGTTGATGCAAAGAAGACATGAATAATTAATATCAGGTATGCACGATAGGAAACATCTTGACTGATATCAGTAGTAATTTAGTGGTAATAGTAAGTTAGCCACATGTTCAGACTTTACAGGCATTGAAGACTGGCCCCAAACATCGTGCCGCGCTCTGAAAAAGTTAACTTTCCGTTGCTTGCAAATGACGTTTTCTTCTTGTCGCTACAAAATGCAGACAGTAATGAACCGTGATACCTTGTTATCTTTTATCTAGACCTGAGATGTCCACGCTGCTATGTACACTGTATTGTGGGTATTGACCATAGCTGTATGTAGACTGTACACTAGTGTCTAATTGCTGACGGTAGCAAGCTGTGTGTGTATTTTCTGGGATCGATGGTGGTGTCTAACACTTCTGTTACACCTCAATCGAAACCAGGTCAGATTACCGGCATGAGACATTTCTTTGTGCGCGAGACTTCACACCCTTTAAAGTAGCAGGATATAACAAATATTCTCATTAACCATTAGTTTGTAAGATCTGTTACAGAGAATGTTGTGACGACCAAAAAAGGAGGGGAGAT
The DNA here is from genome assembly GCA_000934455.1 of Apostichopus parvimensis. Classification (NCBI taxonomy): domain Eukaryota; kingdom Metazoa; phylum Echinodermata; class Holothuroidea; order Aspidochirotida; family Stichopodidae; genus Apostichopus; species Apostichopus parvimensis. Next base: position 47,897 of record KN888765.1, on the reverse strand, counting down.
GGGATGGGGTGGGGGGGTTGAATGTGAGTAACAAAAGACTTACTCCAGCAGTAATGTCCTCTATTGCTTGCCAGTGGGCTAAATTAACTGTGCAACGGACAAACGTTTGATCCTATAATGTTTAATTTGTAATTAAATCATGTTTATAATTTATTGTAATTAATTAACTCAATATCATCCTACATGACTGAATATATATATCAGTGACTTAGAGTAGCTGTAACAGCAATATACTGCAAAAACTTGAAACTATTTCAAGCATCAACATTCTATTTATTCCCAAAAACTTTCTCTGGGTTTTTCTAACCTCCATGGAGAGCGCCATCTCTGCCTGGACGGTCAGTAGCATCATATTCTCCAACTGTTTGGCAGAGGCAGCTGGAATGGCGTGGAATATATTCAAGATGGCTGTGCAGATCTTGATGTTTTCCATGGCTTTCTGGGGCTGGCTCATCTTCTGAGCCAATATGGTAGCCTCCAACCACTTCTTCAGATGGGTCTATAAGGGGGAAGGTGATCGAGAGATGAAAGTTAGACAAAGCCTACCGCAAAGAAATATCATTCAAAATTGGCAATTCATCCCACAGTCCACGGCATTGTGTACATCAGGGGTGGGCAATCTTTTTTTAATGAATGGGTCTGATATACGGTGTGAAAAATTTACTGGGCCGCACCTAACGAACGACCTGCTGTTGATATCAAACCTTTGATTCTGAGGACTTTCAAGCAATAGGTGTTAGTACTTAATCTGTATTCACAAAAACATAATGTCAATACAGTACAGTTGATAATTAATGGGGATAATAGGCCTATCTGACAGCATCATTAGTGCTGATAAATTCTAAGCAGCTAGCTTGTTTTTTGTGATGATGTAAACTAGGTTGATTTTTTTTCTTTTCTTGAGACATCTCACGGGCCGCAAAACATCACTGGCGGGCCGCATGTGGTCTGCGGGCCGTAGGTTGCCCACCACAGGTGTACATTATAATTTTAATCAAGAGCTGTGTACATTCTACAGTTATCAGTCTGCGTCAGTTTGACACTATATTAGTATTGTACCTCCTAGACTTAGTAGCATTTGTTCACGTAATTTCTTACAAAATCTTAAGAAGATTGAAAAAAAAGCTTTGTAAATCAGGAGGCTTTCAGGTGCATCCAGATACAGCCTGTACTTGAAACAACTACAACTAAACAGCATCAGTTCATAAAGTTTCTTACAAAATGGCACAAAACACCACTCACAAGAGTGTGTTCAGTTACATAGTCTGTTCCAGTCTAAATATGTTATAAAACCTGGTGTTGACACTTGACGGCATATTTTTCATACATCTTCTCACAAACTGCATTTGGAGAAGATGTCTGTAAGATTTTACATATTATTATTATTTTTTTACTATGCTAATGCAGCAGCAAATATGATGAATCCTAAACTTACCAGCATCTGTTCACACAGTTTCTCACTAAAGGCATCTGGGAAGAGCTCTGTGAGACTGTGTAATCGCTGGATTATGTTTAGGGTGAGACTACGATGGTCTCCTAACTTCAGGAGCAACGGTCTCACATTAGTATGAATAAGATCCTTCTCTACTGGATGGCCCGCAATAAACTGATGAAGAAATATTTTGAAAAAAAAGGTCATCATTTTCTGTCATCGAGTAGATAAGTAGAGAAACAAGATAGCTTTTGGTTAAGATTTCAACAAAAAAAAATAGAGAAAAAAAGAAGCTCTTTCAGCAAAGTAAAGTCTCTTTCAACTCAAAAGTAAAGCTCAAACATGCACATCAAAATATGTTTCTAAATGATATATCTTTTACTACATCTCTTATATCACTCTTTCACTGTAGTGACCATGAATGTGCCTTTCACAGTATGACATAACTTTCAATGGTTGGATCTCTGGTCCAGATAATTCAGAACGAAGATCTTACAAGAAGTCCAATAATCCAAATATATATATATATATTGATATGCAGTATACAGTCATGACGAGGAGGCAGAAGTGGGGGGGGGGGTAGGGGTGGACTACACATCTAGGGAAAAATTAAGAGGTCCCTGGGAAATATGTGAAAAGAATTATATATTCTCAAATTTTGATCATATTTTTAAGGATATGATGAAGACTTCAAAAAGGGAAGCCTGGTGACATAATTGACCTCTGACCTAACTGTGACCTCTGACCTAACTCTCGATACCCCTGATAATACCCTGTTTTATATCACAGACGCACCTTCTTCATAGCCTCTGCTCCTGCTTCCTGCAGCTCTGACTGTGTTGAGTTAAGAGCCGTATAGAGCACCTTGAAGATCCTCTCTCTAGCTTCAGGGATGTAGTGACAAGCAGCTAAGGCTTCTGTTTTTTACAAATAGTACAAGATAAAAGTGAAATGTTGTCAATAATATTATAATTATTCAAGAAAATTTCAAAATGAAATCATAGTTATTGTAAATAGTCATCATGTCAAAGAGCATGAAGAAATGACTATTTATCAAACAGACATTTCTTTATGATAAATGGTAGCACAAGTAGGGGGCCTTACCCTGCCAACTGTATTTCACATCATCTCATAAATGAAGAGAGTAAAGAATACACAAAGTGCTTGGATTGATGAAAAAAACAGTTAATAATACACAGTTTAAATTGTTGGGAAAAGTCACAATCTAGAAGATATGTAACAGACAGCCTCAGCTGAGTCCCAAGGCAATTTATGTTAATGTGATGCCCTTTATGGTACCCCATCATTTTTCACACAACAAAATAGACTGAAAAATATAATAATAATATATTGTGGTCACACCATTTCATAGTACATTCTACCTTTATGCTGAACTTTTCTTTTCTGACCTTGATAACCCGATGAATTATCTCAAAACTTTTCTGTGTCATATTAATGGGCTAACATTCATTTCAGTTTGATTTCAAAGAAAGTGGACTTCAGGGTTTTTAATATTTCACATGCTCAATATCAGTTACGCATATCGCAATAAAAGTATTTAACGCCGCAAGGATATTTCTGCCGAGGTTCGCTACGACTGAATGTCTTAAGTAATGTACTCACTGAGGGCGCTGACTCGCAATGGAACTAGAGACGGGACGGACTTGTAACAGGGCAACTTGACCAACATGGCATCGTCCAGCTCACAGAGATTCATCAACTACAGAAAAAATACAAGAATCACTACTTGTCAAATTCTTTTATGAATTTTAAGCAAAAAAAATTCTGTTAGATAATGATTAAATTGTGGTCTGTTCAGATAGCAGAGAGCAGCATCTACCACATTTCCACAAGGAAACTCGTCAACTATCATACACATTTTTATTTTACAAAGAAATATGGTAAGTTATACCATGACATGAAAAAATGATCCTGATATGGCAAAAAAAAGATCTGGTAAATAACAATCAGTCTCCTGCGAGTGATTATTGAGGAGCAGATAAATAATTCAATTTACCTCCATGAAGAAGACCTTGTGTTCAGGTATCTGTAGGTTCATCTTGAAGAGTCGAGGCTCCAGCGTGGTGCAGAATGTGTTACTGTCCATCAGTCCTCTCTGGGCGTTGGCCGGCTGGTGCCTCAGCAGGTGCTTCTTGGGCGGGATCATGTCGGCCAACACCTCTTTGTGGGGCTGCATGATATCTGTCACTGTCTTCCCGGTCAGCGTAGCCAACGATTGCAAGGAGTGCATTGCCTGGGATGGAACAAAAGGATGTGACTCTTATACTACCGCTGGATATCAATTTAATGTCTGTCAGACTAAGATTAGTTTGCATATTAAAGATTGCATATCAATGCTTGGTGGGAGTGAGCAGAAGAAAACAATGGTGAAGTTATCCTGTATCACTCTAGCTTCACAAATGCCTGTCTGCCCTCCCCCCCCCCTTCCCCGACCTAGCATCCACACCCATCTTGGCTAGCGTCAACACCCACCTGTTCCCTGACGGTCTGATTCGGTGACGTGACCTCCTTGACGAGCTCTCTGGTGACATCGTGGAAGGCTCTCTGTCGCGCCGTCACCAGTCGAGGGTTTGCAGCGTCTTTGGCATCGATCTCCTTGGCGCAGATCTTCAGGAGACTGGCCAGGTTAGACTTGGCCATGTCAAGCGCCCCACTTGAAACCTATTGCCGAAGAAAAAACAGAAAGAAACAGGTGTGACAATCAAGGAGGATCTAACACCGTATGCATTGAGAGAGCGTTGGCTAAGGCGTCGGACTCGTGATCCAAGGATTGCTGGTTCGACTCCTGCCTAGTTCATTACGTTGTGTCATTGGGCAAGATGCTTTATCTCACTTGCCTCTCTCCACCCTGGAGATAAATGGGTACCTGTGAGGTAACTTGTGATTGGGTGCAGTATGTAACTGCTGTCAACTGGAGGGATTGTGTCTGGGACAGGTTATCATTGACAAAGGGGTAATATAACATCTGTAAAGCGCTTTGAGACCTATCGCTGGTGTAAAGCACTATATAAAAATCAAATATTATTATTATTGATGCAATATTTAGATGGGACCATGTTCATGAAATATGAATACGGAACCATAAGAGTCTTCCCCTTTCCCCGCCAAAGATCAGAGCCATCAGCCGTGGTGGGACTGAAGATTGTGATACCGGTGATGGTGGTGGGGGCAAGGATCACTGGTTTCTGGTAGCAAAGTGCCCTGGTAAGTTGTAATATATAACTACAATGAATTGTCATCATCATTGGATGTTTATTTTGGCGCCAGCGCGAGTGAAAGATACTCACCTCTCCCGTAAGGTCGAGCATGACGAAGAGAAGAGCCTTGAGGAACTGGTAGAGATGACTGAGGACCCAACAGAGGTCCATCTTCTCCATCATGATCTTGATGGCGCAGCATCCTCCCAGCTTGGCGTACCAGGCACGCTCGTAGCAGCAGCTGCACATCCTCTCCGAGACGTATTCAAAGATGGGGAGCTGACATGCCTGTCGAATGTCCAGGGAATGGAACAATGTTATAGAAATATTGTCAAAATTAGACAATGTAATAGAAATATTGTCAAATTTAGTTAATATTATAGAAATATTGTCGAATAAAACAATATTATAGAAATTTTGTCAAAAATTAAACAATGTTATAGAAATATTGTCACACAAAACAATATTGATATTGTCATATATTCAATATTATAGAAATATTGCAGAATAAAACAATGTTATAGATATATTGTGAAATAAAATTATATCATACAAATATTGGCAAATGTTTACAAAAAGGAGGTCAGGAAAAAAGAATGCTGAGAAAAATAATACAAACTATGTTGTTGTCGATATTATTTTTGAAAAGACCTTCTTTCTTCATGATTATCAACAAAGTTGTCCTTTTCTTGTTGTTATTTTGTATATTTTAATATGATTTGAAAGGAGATCAGGATAAGGAACACACTGAGATAAAAAAAAAAACTACAAATTTGTTGTTTTTCTTTTTGTCAAGATACAATTAAAAGTTTTGTGATTTTTGCCTTTATAACGCTTGTTTCGTGTTTGTTCGTTTTTGTAAACTTCGTTAAAGATCCAGTCTGGTGGCAAATGATAGTTCTTCATAACTTTAATGAACTATGAGCCTGTGGTAAAAGAAAAATCATGGAACTTTGCAAGAATTGCAGTATAGGCTCCAGTTTGCATATGCTACAGTGTGTTAGGATAATAGTTTTTGTCCCCGAGGTAGAAAAGAAATCACGGATATTCCGCGAATTCGCGGAAAAAGCTCATGTCTGATGAGGAAACAGGAAATCCCTCTACAAAAGTGTAAAGATCTCAACCTCCAAACAACTCACCCTGTATTTACTGCCCAATATGGCCGCAGCCGTATCCAGGATGACGTTCAGTGCCACCTGGCCGGGTTTACAGAGCTCCTTCTCTTCGTGGGCCATGCAGGTGGCGATGGCGTCGATCAATACGTGGGGATCCAGACCACGGCTGCCGCTGATGTTCTTGTGACACATTGGAAGAGGACCTGGAATATTTGAAGAAGATAAGGAAATGATTCTTATAACTGCAGAAATGTTACATCTGATGACAGAAAGGTTTTTAACCAAGGATATATTCAATGGTGTACTATGCACTTGTGGTTAGGTATGTAATGATGAGATAATGCAATGTCTATTGTATATTATTAAACTTACCAGCTTTCTGACACATAGAAAAATGTGAATGAATATGAAAATGAAAACAATTAAAAAAACAAACTATTTTGAACCTTTGAAAGAAGACCTACAGCATTTACAAGAGAAGATTTAGATTAAGATGAAGGTTGTTAACCTGAAGATTGAAGCATCTTCAAGAAGGAACCTTCACAAGTGTAGGCCCTTGTTGTAAGATAGATCACAATATAACTGTTAATGTGGAGTATTCACTATCAAGGAAACACTTCTGTAACTTTGAACAATTAGGATCACAATACAAGTGTCTGCAACTAAAGTATGATTTGAGAAAGGAATTCCTTCTGAGAGGTCATGCAAATTTTAAGGGAGGTATTCTCTATTCTTTTTGGTTACCAAATTGCTCCCCTGAGCAACTTCAAATAGTTAAAGTAGCATATAACATAACATCACATAATAACATAACATAGCATACACAACATGACATTTTTTTCTGTCACATTTTCAAGACAATTGTTCAGAATGTAGCCCATTCAGGCGGTTTAACAAACCAGTAAAAGCAAAGAATTACCTGCTTGCTGTGCTACTGTCACCAGAGTGAAATGCCTCACAATGTTTAACATAAATGGTAACGAGTGGCTCCTCAAATCTTTGATGGTAGCGGCAACTGAAAGAGCAAAGAATGAAAAACAGCCATTGTTATGATTCAAATTTCTACAAGAAACTATTTGTCATAATGTACTTGACAATTTGTTTGTTTCTTCAAAGCAGGAAGAAAAACAAGAAAATACTAAATGACTGCATTTTCATGATCATTAGAGTCATTAAATTAAATTAAGACCATAAAAACAAAATGTGATTTGTCCAAAAAAATGAAAGGTTGGAAAATTAATTAAAACCTATTTATTTTGAAAAAGCAGCTTTCAAAAATATTACAGATGACAGACGTAGAAATTACCGCGAAAAAATTGTTCAATGTCTGAGCAAGTTTTTACCTTAGAAGCTTGATTAAAGGATTCAATTCTTACCTATCATGGCTGTCAGAGCTTGCTGGGCACTAGTCCTTGACAGGCTATCGGAACACTTGTAACTTACAGAGAGGTTGCGCATGATGTCACCACTCTTGAAGCTGACATTGGAAGAAGAATGTCAAGATATTAACTGTTAGTATTTAATTTTGCTTAATTTAACCCATCGCATAGATGGTGTTATCCTAACAGAAGAACAAAGACAGCTAGCTCTTCATAAAAGTTTGTCAGTCGTGATGCTGGAAGAAAAACTTGCAGCATGCAGCAGATCTGCTCATAATGTCACTGACTATTTTTATCTCCAGTTATTTTTATTGATAGCAAAAATTAAAATCCACCCTGTCCCAGCATACATTTCTGACATCTGTTCATAGACCAAACTTTAACCATGAATTGAGTCTTGAATCTTTTTTACGAATAACAGCATTCAGATACTAATAACAATTTCCCCCTTACACAAGCACTTTCCACCCTCCCCCTCCCCCTCCCCCCCTCACACCTGATACCGCCTCCCTTCCAGGTTCCAGGTAGAGAGCTCACCCGTGGTTCTGGAAGAGTTGATGGACAGCCTTCATATCATCAGTGAGGTCGATCATTCCTATGATGAAGTGACGTACCACCTCCCAGGCTTGTCGTCTGTAGAAACCTTCGGTGGCCGGAGATTTCAGCTTGTTCAAAGCAGTCTCTATGACCTAGAGAAAGACATTTACAGGTTTTATTATAAGAAAGGCTACAACAAGAGTACTTTGCCATACCATAATGCATGTAAACCACTGTCATAACAACATCATTTTAAAGAAATGTAGTAAAGTTACACAATATTTTTAATTCAAATTGGTAAGAATAGCATTGCAAACTTGTTAACTGTTCCTGCCAACACACAAGTAGTATAAATTTACAATACTAAACTTTGTTCTTTCACAACAAGATCTGTCTTAATACTTTACTGGTACCCTTCAAAACAAAACTGTTATGTTCTTTTTCTTTCTTTCTTTCATATGCTCAACAAATTCTGTATTGATGGGATATGAACATACTAAACAGCAATATTTTTCTTCCCCACCTTTATTCTAAACAGCTTGGATTCATTCTTCTCTTACTCGCTTAATGCCGATTGAAATCGTATTTTTACACCTTTATGCCAGTTAATGTGTCTCTTTCCTACATTCAGTAAGTATGGGCCCTTTCATTTTCTTTTATTGTACCAAATATTTCACAACTGTCTGCCTGTTGTTTTTATTACAATTTTGCTTTGGGTTTTACAACCAGAAAGGTTTCATGCTGGAGAAGAATAGTGTCTCACCTTCACCACAGGTAAATGTATTGGCCCTTTCTCTGCAAAGTAGATCGGTATGCAAGGCCCTTGGTTATCCTCTGCCTTGTAAATAAGCTTTGAAAATGAAAAAAAATGGAGAAACTCTTAAAACTTTTCTGGAGAAGACAAGCATTTAAGACAACAATTACTTAACAACAAGTTACACTGAAAATGTTATTCCACATAGTGTACATGAAGTTACCTCCCAGGTCGCCATTATACACCTCAGCAAATAGAGGTAAAGTCCTGAAAGTGTGTACAACATAATGATTCGGCCAAGACAGGAATACTGTCCAATAATAGTGGGAAACTATCTCACAATATTGATAACAACCAAGCTCGATGGACATCCCATACTCTTCCAACTGACAAAAGAATTGCACAAAAATATTTTTCTTAAAATATGAAAATTGTCTGCTCTGAATAAAACAAAGGGGAGGGAAAGATGTGTTCACGATGATTAAAACTATCCTTACCCTCTGTGGTTCCTTGAGCATTTTACGGTTTCCACCTCCCAGTTTGCCCAGGACTCTGAATGCTACGTGAGCTACCTGGTCGTTACGATCTCTGAGTGTGCGCCATAGAGCCTGCGAAGGGAGAAAAAGGATACCTCAAGTTTGTTGCCGATATACATTTTATATTTTTGTTCATCTTTATATTGTGAGTACATTTTCATATTTTTGTACATTTTATAGGAACGTTTTCATATCTATGTATATTATTTTACGTCTTATATGTTGTTTACAATTTTTAATGTTTTGAGCTCTTGTTATCAACCAATTTCCATTGTATTTTTATATGATTGGCTGAATAAATATCCATCTATCTATCTACGTGTTTACTTTGTAACAGATGACCAAGTTCGATCTCACATTTCTCATTTTGGAGAATATGCACTGCAATGCACTACCATTACACAAAGATCATAGATATAAGGATCATAAATTAGAAATGATACACAATATATAAAGGGAGGTAAAATACTTTTTATCTTAGAGAGACAAACATTAAGGCACAGAAAAACTGCCATCTTGGGAAAACTCACCTCGGTAGTTTAAACACAGAAAATGACTCAAAGGGAGTGACAATAGGCCTGGATTAAAATGCTGAAGTAACCTCTAAAAATGAGGTATTCAGCAGCAGGTAACTGCAAGCTACCAACCTGCATGAGGTCAGCTCTGACTGGTTGAATGTGCTCGTACAGGAAATCTGGTTGTAGATTATCCACGCAGAGTTCCAGTGTTCTCAAACCCTAAAGTCAAAAGATAATTTAACATACTCAATGAAAGGTGGACCAATAGGTTAGACTAGCAATTATTATTAAAATAAAATATTTATAGAAATAGAATCATTTAATCACGTAACAGGCAAGAAAGTCTTACTTGTTACAAAAGACATCAATACTGATGAGATAACCTTAAAAATGTCAACATCCCTACCCCCTTCCCTTATCCTCTCTTTGTCCCTCCACTGTTTATCTCCTACCTCTTCTCTCCCCCTGTTGGTTTCTTTCTTCTTTCCATCCCTTGTCTACTAATCCCCTTACATCTATCTCTTTGTGTTCACCATGCTCATTAACCTGTCTGTATTCTGTGCGTGTTTTTGTACCCTTCTGTTACTGTTACTTGTCATTTAGCCTTTGAAGAAGATCCTGCTAGGCCAACTTACTTTTACACAACATGAAGAAAACATGGCACAAACAGTCTTAATAATGGCTCACGAACTGAGAGAGAAAAATAATAATAATCTAAAAGGGTAACAGAATGACTTACCTGACTGACCAAAATGTGGGATCCATTAAGTGCCGACACCAATGGATCCATCAACATGGGCAGGTAGGGCAGGAGGGAACTCAATCGAACAGGGACCGTCAAACACAGTTCAACGAACAAGTCTTTCATGTGCTGTTTATGAAGACCACTTTGCAATTGATTTAGACCTGAAAAATATCAAAATATTTAAAATCATTACTTCTTTTCCAAATATACTATCATCTAGAAATTTTCACAGGATTTAAGATTTTCTGTCTCATCTTCAAACCTTCACCAATTATTCTATTGAGAAGGCCAAAAAAGATACTTTGTTTAATAGCACTGTAGAGATGACACAACCTTGAGAGGCTGCATATGGAGACCGGTCCTTTTTATTGCTCTGTTTGACAATTTACAATTTTAACAGGGTTATGATTGATAAGTATGTGGCATTATTGAAAATGACCTCAGATTTTGAGATTCTACACAGCTTCATTCCAAATCTTTGTAAACAGGAGAAATATTTCACTTTCAAGCATATGTTATGGCCATATAGATCACCTTTAGAAGTGGAGCGATTATTTGTCTTATAAACTGATAAGATATAAAGAACATTTATTCAACACTGATCATCGACAAACTCAGCAGTCAAATACGACTACTTTTACAACAAACCTTGCAAAAGATTCGGCAACAGAGGTAGAAACTCCTGGTAAAGCAGATCGTGACTGCCGCCCCCTATTGATCTAAACAGTGCCCTCAGTAGGAGGAAGTAGTTGTATGGTTCTTTCGCTGTTGTGGCCAACGCCATCGACGAATTGACAATTTTGTGAAGGTGAGGCTGTTTTGAAAAATCAAAATATATATTCAAAAGTTAGCTCGATACATATCTTCAAGACATTGGTAAGGCTTTCCCTTTTAAGTAGATATCCACTGGGTTCCAAATCTAAAAAATCTTATTTTGGAAAAAATTCATGCTTGCTACCCTTTCAAAATACAATGATACCAACAAAGTTACAATTCTAGAAGGAGTAAGGAAAAAATATT
>KN888765.1:0-31263 GCA_000934455.1 Apostichopus parvimensis | reverse complement strand
GCGTCGGGCGGGTACCCGGGTAACCCGTGCAAACACTAAATTTTACCGATAAAATGTTATAAAATTTAATCAATTTGTAGCTACAATTTATACAGGAGAAACAGCCCTCGCAACACCAAAAAGAGCCCCAATCATTAGTAAAACAGCCCTCGTAAAAAATCTGCTTGTGCTGAAAAGAGCCCTCGTCACCAAAAAATTATTTTGAGCCCTGATACCATTGTATAGTAACTCGACCATCTTGCAAAGCATTTTGTGATGCCATACAGGACAAAATTATTCCGAGTCTGCCAGTAATTATCTCAAATATCTCACTTGTAGCAAGTAAGTATTAAAAAACAACAGAATGTGCAACAAGGAAATTTGAAAACGACTTCAAGATGGTTTCACCAAAGTTAATGAGCACATTAATGAGCACATTAACAAGGCAATTGGTTAATATATGACTAAATGCATCACTTCTATGTTTGTTGTGATTTTTTTTTCAGAAATGAATAAACAAATGATAATTTTTGGCATAGCACAATATTAGATCAACTAATCAGAAATAAAATGGTGGTCCCCACAAAATTCAAGCCATAAACAGATATTTCATACCAAAATGGATGAAAGCAAAATTAGAGGAAGGGTTGAGGTGGGGGGGGGGGATTAATCTGTGTCTTGGTAACACCTCACAAAGATACTCACATTAGCTCCATCTTGATCACTCTTCTGCATGATGCACTCAACCAGGTTAAGGAGAAGCTTACAGGACATCGTCTGGATGTTACAGGGCAGCGACTCGTCATGTACGTTCTTGGAGAAGAGCTGAACGGCCATGGACAGGTGCTGTACGGGTAAGTGCTGACGTACGTGATGGACCAGGTCAGCAAGTGTACTGTAGGCTATAGGCCTACAAATGAAATCAGGTGAAATAAGGGATTGGATTACAAGCCATCCAAATAGAACAAAGAAATCTTATCGTTACTGTTACAGAATCCGAAATAATTATTTGAGATATATTATCTTCAAATGCAGAAATCTCATTCATTAATTATTCATTAATTAAGAGTATGGCAATAGAATTTTACCAGTGAGCTATGGTTTGTTTGTTCCTTTTGCATCGCAGAACACCTTTCATCCACCCCCAACTCCAAAATGCTGGCCAAATTTTAGATATCTTTTAGATATTACTTTAAAAACAAACAATAACTTTTCTACTTGCATAAGATGGACTACTTAATATCCGAATATATTGCCCAATATTATAATTTAACTATGTCATTTAAACAGTTTTCAGTACCCCTGTCATCATTCCTCCCTCCCCCAAAACCCCCTCTTTGTTTTACATATCTTACTATATTAACACCTTTAGACAAACAAGAACTTTTCCATTTGGACAAGATGGACTTCTTAATACCCAAAGATATTTAACTGTATCTTTACAGCAGGGATTCAGCTTCAGTTTATTTTCAATTTTTTGACAAAATTAAATATCTATGCACTAGTAGATAATATTCTTTAAGTCCATTTCTTCAAGATTTGTTTGCTGTCCTTAAACAAAAGTCTATAGACTTTGTTTTTAATCAGAGGAGATACATTCAATTCTGAACTAATACATGTCTTTCACTACTCACCTCAGGGATTCCTTGCTTGTCCAACCTTTGCCAACAAGAACGTTCTCATCGAAAAATTTATCGATGCTTGGTACAAACTCTGCGTTAGTGGAGAGAGAGAAATCGTTTTAACATCAACATGGAATATTACAACTCCCACAAATAGATTCACTACCCTTTCTTTTATTTTCCAATGTATAACCTCCAAAAAGTAAGAAATTAAACACAAGTTTCGTAAAATGCCAAAGTAATTAATGGTATAAATTCACAAATTTATGTGAAGCTTCAACAGCGGAAACCACTGTAGCCTTACACCAATTACGAAGTAAATACTTAAGAACAAGACTGAAGTTGGCATTATGTGGACTCACTCGTTCTGAGATCAGTTGCGAGTATGTGTCTTGTCGCGATGAGAAGGTCTTTACGTAAGAGGGTGACCTCACTTGGGCAGTTCTGAAACAATCCCAGGATGCCTTTCACCATTTGTGTAGCGTAAGAGTTGACCATTTCCTGGCAAAAAAATAGAGACAGAGTATCTGTTAACTTTGTAGTCTGAATTTTTGACACAAAATTACAAGATGACACAAAAATATGAAATTTCATACATTAAAGGAGCAAAGTTCTTAACTTAAAAAGAAGCTGATCGTAGTTGCACAGTAACTTCACTTGCCATCGAATATCCTTGGACAGAAACTGTATTGTTAGTTTATTGCATAAATGTCATGCCAGATATGTGAATTCTTTAGTGAATCAGTTGCCTTAAAAACAAAACAACACACACACACAGAAGAAAAAACAAACTTATACTTACCTATATTGCTGGTATGTTGCATTTAGGTCACACATTACACATAAAAGCTTGACTAATTAACCAACCACACCTCTACAAAGATGTAACTAGCCTACTTTGGCACACAATAAATAGGTTTTAGCTATCAAGGGCAAAATGTGATTACAATATGAACCTTTCTGATGACAGAAGAAAAAATAAACTTATATTTACCTATATTGTTGGCAGTATGTTGCAATAAGGTCACACATTACACATAAAAGCTTGACTGATTAACCGGCCACACCTCTACAAAAGATGTAACTAGCCTACTTGGCACAATATATAAGTTTTAACTATCAAGGGCAAAATGTGATTACAATATGAACATTTCTGATGACAGAAGTAAAAACAAACTTATATTTACCTATATTGTTGGTATGTTGCAATAAAGTCACACATTACACATCAAAGCTTGACTGATTAACCAGCCACACCTCTACAAAAGATGTAACCCATCTACTTTGGTACACAATAAATAGGTTTTAGCTATCAAGGGCAAAATGTAATTACAATATGAACCTTTCTGATAATAGAACCAATCAGTTTACCTGGTAAATTTTGATGATGTAAGCCAGGAAAGAGAGAGTCTTAATCTGTGCCGTCACAAAGTCTACGTACATTTCCTTGAAGTTTGGTGAAGGGCTGAGGGAGAAAAGAAAAAAAAAGTTGAATGATGGTATATAAAGCTGTTGCCTTTGCCTACATATTGTTGTGAAATATTATGTTAATGAATTTTGGGAATTTTTTCAAAGATATATCTGGTTTTAATCGATACTTTACTTTTCACGTCTCCTCTTTATGAAAAGTTATGGCGACAGCATGGCTATTTAAGACAAAGAAACATTATAAAACTTATGTGCAACACCAGATCATAAGTACTGCAGCCCAATGCCTAAACTGCTTTTCACAAAATATTGTCAGCACCTGCCTATATTTTACATAAAAGCCATTTTAATGTACTAATATATATTTTAGAAAACTGAATTAGAACCGTAAAATGATCTTTTTCCAAATCAACCCTGTGATGCTGAATGACCAATGTAAAAATCGTTGTTTATATCCAGAGGAAAAACCACAATTGGAACCACAATTGGAATGCTGTCTGTGATATAAGTGGGTGGATACTTATGGGGCGCTCTACTAGACAAGCCCTCTGGGTTTTTTGGAGTGCTTCCTTTCACAATTTTCCCTGTTGTTGATATGTTTTGTCACTAAGTTAACTTCTCTGTATTTATATTGTGAAGAAACAAATAAATGAAATGAATGAAATAGTATCGAAACATTTACGTTCTGTTTTCATTGTTTTCCATACTCATGACAGGTTTACCCTTGAACAGCTCCTGGACACCAGTCCATCTCCCTCCCCCAACCTCCCCCCCCCAACAACACCCTCTTCCAACACACAAAATTCTACGACCAGTTCTAAAGTTTTGCGAGGGAGGAAGACTCACCGAGACGGCTGGTTGATCTGAAGGACAATCGTTGACATGATCAGAGGGATGAACTCAGCAATGATGCCGTGGACATTCTGTTTATAGAGCTGGTACATGAGGACCACCATGATAGGATACTCTGCCAGGACCTTCAGGGAATTGGTACCTTTAGGAAGGATGGTTTGCTACAAGGAGAAAATGACACAAAACCACAGGTTAAGATACCATTTATGTGCAAAGACGATGCCAGTGATTTTGCTTGTTAAAGTTGTCAATTTTGCCCTTTGATCATAATACCGCTTGCACTGTTCTATCGGGTATATGACTATTATCTTGTTGGTTCCTCGTAAATGAATCACGCTTAATCTTAAATAATTTATTGATTCATGACACTTTACATTATACATTAGGAAAATTTACCTGTATTTTTGTCCCATCAGGCTGTTGAATGGTTATGATAGTCTGGCTTGCAAATCCTGTCCGGTCTACAAACAGCTGAATATTCAGTGGGTCAGGAGTAGAAATACCTCCAAGGACCTCAGGAAGGAATGACCTCTGCAACCAGAAAGGCAACAAGTGTTAGTAATGCTCCTCCCCCACATTTTGTACGAAAAAATTGACTATGACACTGCACGCAAGATTTTCAGATACTGACCAATATTTACAGCGAGGAACTTACACCTCCTTCACATCAAGTGCTTTACTTTGGAGTTATCATGTTTACAAGGCTTTCAAACTTTGACTTCCATTGACGACTTCCTACCAAGCTGGATCTTCATACCAGGCATGAAATTCATCCAAGCTTTTTTCTGAAGTTTACCAGGTTTGAGAATAAATTCTGTTGACCTCAAATGACCTTTGACCTCCACATAAATCAGAAAGTCCTTGTATCATTCACATTGTTGCATACAAAGCAAGGCATCACACACAAACACACACACACACATGCCATCAAAATCATAGAGTCTTATTGCAAGGATCATAAATTTACAACACACTGCTGTAGAAGGTGTAGATATGATATTTAAAAGCCAAATAAAGGAAATATATAGTTAAGGTTGAGCTGCACTTGAAACAGATGCCAGAAAACAGAAATATCTCCCTCTATCTTAACTGTCAAACTTTACATGTTTACTTTATTTTTTTATATTTTTTTTAGAGACCAACCTACATAGACAAGCAATGGATGGTGCCATGGGTCGGCCATGAACACTATAACAATCCAATTATCGGAATGGACACTACTCAATGGGGAGGAGGGGGGGGGAGTGGGGGTGGGAACAGAGGGTGTAAATTTATCACATCTCTAAAACAAATTATCTGATAAATAAAAATTTGTTCATAAAGCACTCCACAAACCAATCACTAGAGTCCACCCGCTTTATTCCACTTAGCTGATGGATAAGTCTAGAAGCAGTTAACATCACAAAAGCTATCTTAACTTACCACATTGTGAGGAATGTCTTTGTAAGCCTGCTTCACAAATTGGAGAAACTTCAGGATCTAAAAACAGAAAAACAGAGAAAGAAACAATTACATTATCTTGAGGAAGCAGAGAAATCTTAATATAACTGTTCTTCTTAAAACAAAACCACCAAAACATTTATTGTGCAAAAAAAAAACACACACACACGCCCACACATTTATTTTGAAATACTTTGACACAACCAATAATCAAACCGTCTGGCCAAAGGTAAACAATTCATGTGTGCATCAACGTGATCTAGTAACATGAGAATCAGCACTGCTTTCTGTTATGAAAGTCTTCATGCGTCCAGCCTCCACATGAGATAAACTTGTATAGTATTTGCATTGCATCTAAATTGTATTGTATTGTAATTTATTGAATTTTATTGTTTTTTTTTTTATATTTTTTATCCGATTTTCTTCTATATATGATAAATGTACATTGCAATGAATTGCATACAATAGGTCATTAAGCGATGATGAGCATGTTAAATTTTCAATTTCAATTTCTTTATTCCAGTATAAATTACAAAGTTTACAAATACCACAAATATTAATGATGCACAAAAGACGTTAAATGTACAATCATGAAAGCATGAACAAATTGTTCAGACCATACTACAACTCACCTCGGGTAGCATGTGAGGCCGGTACTGCTTGTGTAATTCTATGATCACTCGGAGACATACTAAGACATTCTCTTCATTTTCTGTCTCTATCAGCTGGAACATCAACTCCAGGATTGGCTGGACGTTCGTACCGAGGGTCTCGTTGTTGGGCATTCGATGGAGCAATTCTAATATTAACTTCCGTAGAAGCTGAAGAAACAACGACATTTAATTGAAGAAAAAAAAACACATGCATTTCAGCAGTGACAGGCACTTCTCTATTAAAATTCATTAATATTGTAGATTTTTAGGTACAAAATGATCAAAAGGACACATTCACGTAAGTCTACATTCTTGTGTCTCAAATCTGAGCTGGTATTCTAAAGCTTTCTACGCCAAATAAATTATGCACATTACGGGAGAACCAAATTAAAAATGTTTCTAATATCTGGCAAGTATGAAATTTCTATAAGAATATCAAGAATACAGAAAGAGACAATCAAAATGCATTATTCACTACAACCCAACTTTAAAATCAGAAAATATTCTTGAAACACTAACTTTTCCAACAACTAAAACAAAAACGTTCCAAATTGGAAAAATAGTAATGAAAGATTATCACCAAATTGCGCCAGAAGTTATAAATCAAGATTAGTGTTTACGCGTACCTGTAGGTGTGATTCCGCGATGAACTGCGGCTTTTCGTCAGATAAGACTTTCAGAAAGAGCGGCACGGCATGAGTCACAAATGTCTCCATATGATTGGAGTTAATTACCTGAAAAAAACAACAAACAACAAATATCAGCTACTTACTTAAATGTGTGAAAAAGAAAACAGTCCAAACATAAATGGTACTCTGTAGGAAACACTTTTTGGCTAGCAATCCCATAACAATAACAGGTTCTAGGTACCCAACTAAAACATGCACAACATGAAATAATAGGCCAGATTTACGAGCACTTTTCCTGTACCTTCTGCATTCCAAAGTTGGCTAAACCTATACTACTTAATGGGAATAAATAAGTCACCCACATCACCATCACTAGAATTTTGGATTTATAAATTTAAGCAAATTTACTCAAAGAAACAGGAAGAACTTTCAGAGCTTTATTTGCTATAGACACAGTATTGTACATACAAATAGGGTACAACACAGTGTTGGTATTACCTGCTTTGGATCTGTCACACAGATCAGATTAAAAAAAAGGCTCTCTGGAATAAACCCTCATGCATACCGTAAAATGATAGAGAAAAATTGCAGACTGCTATGTCAGCGGCTCAAACACAATGTTGATCCCTTATCCACAGCAGAGTGTAAGTTCTAACAGTTCTTTAGGTGACCATGAATGAGTACAAAAATGTACTGAATGTTTGGTTGGTCTGTCCAAGAGATTGCACGAATTTAAATGACGCAAATCCAACTTGCAATAGGTACGCATGGCATTTAACTTTTAGAATGACCTCTAAGTATTTCAACTTGACCTTATGCAAAACGAATCAAACTCACTTCAAAGTTTTCACTTATATCTTGAGCTGCCTTCAGTCGTGCTTCATCAGCTGTAAATTAAAGGGGCAAAAAGAGAGCAAGAGCAAATGTTGAAATATAACTTGTTAATATTACTGAACCTTGACGAAACACTAGACACACTCAATTACACTTGTGTGTACAGTTTGTAAAATGAACTACTGTATATGCTGGAAGGTTTGGGTCAAAATATGAACTGCTTTTCTCACTTTTTAGCTGCTCCGAACATGCTCAAAGGCATTTATTGGGGTATATTCCTGTCGAAAATTCATTTTGTCAAGCTGTTAAAGTTGTTCTAAGTCAGATCTTTTCAGCAATGCATTCACAGCCTGAGCTGACTTCTGATCCTCGTCGACTCCAAGTACCAGAAGTGGTACAAGGAGGTCAAGGCTCAGAAGGTTCAAGCTCTGTGGTATCTTAAGAGATCATCATTCTATATTAACAGCTTAATAACAATGAAACAAAATCCCATGAGACAGGGCTGAAGGATCAAGGAGAAGGATGCATGAAGATGATCATGCTGAATAAACAATGAAGAGGAGAATGTTGCACAATAACAAACACTTTCTCATCTCAGAATGGGTCAATCTACAAGAATTGTAGCTTTTAAAAACAAAATCTGACATACTGTATGCTGAGGATGATAGATGTTTGTATTACAGAGGCAAAACAAAATGGTCATAAAATCAACTGAAAAAGCATTTGTTGTCAACATAGGATTTCCATTTTTCATTTGTCCTGTTAGGCTACATGCCAAATCTGCCTAACCAATGAACCGGGAAAATTGAACGTAACAAGCATTACGAAATCTCATCTGTCAACAAATTCATTCCATTTAATCTTTAATCAAAGAACTTTCAAACTATTTATCATTCTGTTCACAAATTTATGTAATGTCCGATTCCAAATGGTCATAGACTTCTCGACAAATGTCTCAGCACAAAAAAAAAACCAGTTCACACAAGAAGATTACTCTGTTATCAAGATCAGGAACTAGTCAAACATGGTTGAGGCATCACATACCCCAGTAGGTTAAACACAACACTTCATCCTCCTATGATCATGATACTCATCTAACCAGTCTCTCCAATTGTATCGCTGACATCAAGCAATGGTCCACTTGCAACAGTTTACTCCTTAACGAACTCCCATTTCATGTTCGTGACTCTCCCTCCCTTTGTATTTTCAAGAGACAACTTAAAACATTTCTGTTTGAATTCTAGTTTCTTTTTTTCCTTTGTCTCTTTCCTACTTTGTAAAGCGCTTTGAAACGCTGTATTAAGTGCTATATAAATGTAATTTACTATTATTATTATTATTATTGGTGACAGAGCTGCTGGTTTATCTAACTTACCATTTCTTGGGTCTGCAAGGACAGTTGCATTGCTTCTGTACTTGGCCAAAGCAGCTGCTGCATCAGCCACTGATGTGGCTGGAAAGGCTGGCACAGGCATCTTTGCAGTTGCAGACAGACCAGAGGCTTTGGATGGTATACAGTCTCAATATCACCAAATCATGTTGATACTAGTCACAGCTTTATGAAGTTTGAAAGATTAAAAGAATGTAAATGGGGAAAAATCACACATCTAGGTCCTAGGCTCACTTCATCTAAACCACTGTGCAATATAAAGTATATTTTTTTTATTTTAAGTTTATTTTATTTATACAACTTCAGTTGACCACTGGTGCTAAAGACTCATATGAGAGTTTATGTGAGATTTAGGGCTACGCACAGATATTTGCCAGCAACTATATTGTATCAATGACTATCCACTTTGGAAGTAGTTAAGTAATCTGAGTACAAAAGTTTCTATACAAGCTGAAAAGAATATTAACTACTAGAAAAAAGGGAAGTAGTTAAGTAATCTGAGTACAAAAGTTTCTATACAAGCTGAAAAGAATATTAACTACTAGAAAAAAGGGATATTGTTACCATAGGGTTCCATCTTGACTTGTCCTGATAGGCTAATATATGGCAAATCTGCTTGATGATTAAACTTATAACCAGAAAAATTGAACAATCTACAAGCATTACAAATTAATGTTCCCAATTTGAAGCCCATGGGCAGTTACTCGTTTCCTTCGGTTTACCTTGTAATGATCATGCGACTGATATAAAGAACAAGTGAATTCTATTCCAAACTGTTCAAAACATGCACATGTGTGCAAGCATTGAAAACAACATATGAATCGTGCAGCGTAAACAGGTTCATTTCCTTCACAGGCAACATAATCATCGCAATAAGACATTCATCAAAATTTAGGCCTAATGCTAACACATTAGCTTGGTTTCCTTTTCACTGAAGTTAGTTTGTACACGTTGTATATCCACAGCAAATATAGTTCACAAGGTGAACTCTGGACCACTTGCAAGACAAAACACAAATTAGCCTCTGCCTATTTATTACTTTGGACTAGGTCTACCTAGACGCTTACCAGTCAAAACGTCCCTTTACCAAAACGTCCCTGTACCAAAACGTGCCCGCTTTTGGTCAAAACGTTCCCGTTGGTCAAAACGTCCCGTAAGTCAAAACGTCCCCCTCTATCACATTCATTCACAGTTGTGAATATATATTAATTAAAAAAATATAAAGTGTCTTCAGAAAAAAAAATAACCGTATGTGCTGTAGGAAAATATATATCACTTTCATCCAGCCCATCTCGCATATTCCAAAAGTAACTTGTTGTACGTAAAAAAAAAAAAAATCTTTTTTATTCCCTTCCCTCAATATCGTATATATTCATTCAGAAACCAACTCGTGTTTAAAAAAATCCTATTACCCTCCAGCCCTCTTGCATTCCCTTTTCTATTTATATTTTCTTACCTCAAAAAATTATACTCAAAAATGTTTCCGCCCTCATAACCGGCACTTCCCACTCCTAAAAACTGTGTTTTCAACCTAAACTATACTTATCCTTACTCTTTGATTTGAACTAAAAACATCCACACTTGCATTCCAACTGATTATAAAAGCGGGGACGTATTGACTCACGGGGACGTTTTAACTGCGGGGACGTTTTGGTCTTAAAAAAGCGGGGACGTTTTGGTAAAGGGACATTTTGACTGGATACCACCTAGACCTAGGCAGTCTAACTAGTTAGCCTACCTGGGGGCAGTGTCATTCCGCGGCACCATCAGTACATTCCGCCATAGAAAATGTGCTCTTTCTGCCATAGAAAGAGTGCCATTCTGCCATGTTACTCTGATGGTGGTTAAGAACTTTCGTATGGCGGAAAAAGCACATTATTGATGGTGCACTGTAGGCCTATATGCACTGTATATTGCTTCGCTTGACACTACCTAGGCAGCTAGGCCTAGGCCCGCAAAATTGGTCATTTAAATCAACAATCAGAATCGGTCTTCTTAAAAATCAATCAACCTAAAATAATTCGATTTATTCAACCAACTATATTAGGCTATATATATGAAGACAATGTATCAACTCTTACGAACTTACAATGAAACCATTAGCCTATTCAATCAACATGTACATTAAAGAAGTCCTGTGTATCTATTCCCCAATCTTGTCTAAACTACAATTCAGTCTATCCAGCAAACCGTCACATTTGAAGACGGTGTACCGATCCTTCCACGCAAAATCAAAGAAAGTTTCACGGATACATTCCTGTGTAAAAACCATTCCTAAAATGTACCTTTCCGTCATAAGTTTCGAGTCTTTCGGCGGAAAGGATCGAAACCTATGGCGGAATGGCCCTGGGCCTACCTTACTGTAATGTTTGGGGAGCCATGGCCTCAACTAACCTAACGTTAGGCTACTGTAAAATATAGACTACTTTAACACACATCTTTCCTAACAAAATACCTTTTCTTTGGCGTTGCAATGGTATTATCAAATCAAAACTTTAGGATGTTGTTGGTAATCGGCGGCACCTTGGACTCTGAGTCTTACTCGAGTACGACACATTTGAACTTGTATACTGTCTGGTATGCCTTATCTGTCTCTTTCACAGTTACAAAAATATTTAAAAAATTAATTACATACAAATGAGGTTTTAAAGTATTCGAAATATTATAAAATTGATATAATATTTAAAACAGTGCTATAAAGGCTCAATTAAAATAATTCAAAAAAATAATTCAAATAATACATGCCGCTGTGCGGGCAATCATAACACAGGCTGACAGGGGACGTGATTGCGAAACACGTTGAAATCGTATCATTAGTAGCTAACTTAGTGCTATTGATAATGTACACGCAATTTAGAGCCGTGAACCATCACTTGAGCACCTGTCTGGTCTCTGTTTTTGGTCTCGATAGCTGGTGTTGTTGAGAAGTTCTTTGGAATTTGTCTGTTGAATTGTGTACGTTTATTCTCCAATTCCGAACAACAACTTTTGTCTGAATGTTAGACTGCGGTCACTGGTTTGGGCTCTTCATTAATCATAAAACTTGTTTCTTTAGCCTAGGAATTAGGATTAACATTTTAGGCCTAACGTCAGGCATATGAATACTGTACGTTAATACTAAGCAAAGCATATTATAGACTAGCCTAAGCTGTGAAGCTGTAGTAACTGTAAGGTTACTTGTGATACTTTTGTTCTGGTATCTAATAAGGCTTCTTCCTTCTCCCAAAGAAGTAGTAAGTACCGTGGAACGCGGGATTTTACGGAGTATTTATGGATGTTTTTCTTTGTAACTGGAGTCATAGTCGCTGTGGTGAAATCATTATACTGCCTGCCTGGGCCTTGTCTAAGATATATAATTACTTCATAAATGCTTTTGAGAATGACACATCTTCCTAACAGGATACTTTCTTAGGCCTTTTCCTTTTCTTGAGAGAGAAAGAAATTGATCATCCGAGGTTGAATTTGAAGTATTTTATGTACACGAGTCACAACTTTGATTATTTGATGTATTAATAATAGTTTCTCAAGGTTTTTCAACTGTTCGCACTTGTTATCTTCCTAATTACAATTCCCGCTATTGAACCAATTTCTTCGGTCAGTCTAGTGTAAGTTGAGACCACCTTTCTGAAGTACAGCAAATTTTCCTTGCCATTCACCATGAGCTTCTTTATCGTTTCTATTTTAGATAAACGGATAGAAATCGCTAGAATGTCTTTCTAATTGAAATCCCATCATGTGGTGATCATGAATGCCTCTACATACTTCAAATACTTTGTATGAAACATTGCCATTCATGTTTAATAATAAACTGTACTACATTGATTGATTTTTCTTTCAACAGGGTATCTTCCTTCTTGATAAGGTTACAACAGCCTTTTTGTGCATCGGTTTTAAAGGAACTATTTCAGGAATCTACTACCTAATCTTTACTGGCAAATCTGACCACTGCAGAAAGCTCTGTGATACAATATCAACAACCATGTCAAATCCAGGGTTTACCTGCATCACCTGTCGTGTGGCCTTCAACAATGCAGATCTTCAGAGGTTCCACTATAAGTCGGACTGGCACCGATACAACTTAAAGAGGAAAGTTGTTGAAATGCCAGCTGTGACTGCAGAAGATTTTAAGCAGAGGGTTCTTGCCCAACAAGCCCAGAATGCTGAAGCAGAAAAGGACACTGCGACATTTTGCAAACTATGCAGCAAGCACTTCAGCACATGGAATTCATACAGTAATCATCTACAGTCTAAGAAACACAAAGAGGCAGAGGTACAGTAAAACAACCATAGATCATGATTCCTTTTTTTGCTTTTCAGGCCAAACCATCATGAAAAAAATTCAGAGAGATAAAAACTACCTAAGATACAGTATATACTCACAGAGATTCTAACATGCTGGTTTGGGTTTATTTACTGTACCATATATCTTAAAGACTGATGTTATATCAGATTTAGGTAAAAATCAGCTAGCAAGAGATAATTTAGTGGGTAAAATATATATACATCATAATTTAATATACTTCGGTTTTGCTTTGTCAGTGTGACGGGTGAATTAGTGAACTGAAAATAGTCACTAGATGGAGTATTATGCTACTGTTGGAATACCTCTTCATGACAGGCTGGGATAGAGCTTAAGTGTCAGAGTTTAAATGAAAACACTGCGATTTGCTGTTTATTAGATTTCCTTGATATAGAGGAAAACATGAAATTTAAATGTATTCAATTCTGTTTCTTGAAGTACTTTTCAACATGAAATGTAATAATAGCTACATGTAAGGGGGCTTATTTAAAGAAACTGCTTCCCATGCTGAATATTATTACTAAGTCGTGGCTTTAAAAAAGTCCAATCATTTTCCTGGATATTTGATAACAGAAGATAAACAAGGTTCAATCAATGTTTATCTACAGTAATTTCTCAAATACAATATAAGTTTTAAGATGGATGTTGATTGTAAAGCAGTGTATTCAGTGCATAGATGTTACAAAGTACCTTTAGCATAAATTCTATCATATAATCGACCATCAATTATCACAGGTAATCATGGGTACGAAAAAAAGTTGGTCGTCAGATCTAGTCATACTGAAGCCATATAATAATCATTGAAACTTCATCTATTGTACATTCCTTTTTTGTCCCTGGATAGATGAAGTCAAAGAAAAAACTGGAGACAGATGTTGCCAGGGAGAATGCAAAGAACAGGGAGAAGGGCCTCCTTGAGGATGAAAAAACAGAAGATGAAAATAAGACAAAAGAGGAAGGAGCCACAGCTCAGAGTCCCAGTGCCGGAAGGAGAAGCAAACCACAAGAGGCAGAGGAAGGTAGGAATAATCTACGTGTGGTTAGCAAATTTAATACCGGGAGGTTCAACAGTTAAAGGCATTGAAGACTCGGCCCAAACCGTGTGCTGCCATCTGAAAAAGTTAACTTTCCGTTGCTTGCAAGTGAAGTGTTTTTTTCTTGTCGCTACAAAATGCAGACAGTAGTGAAACGTGATACCTTGTAATCTTTTATCTGGACCTGAGATGTCTATCGCTCCTATGTACACTGTGAAGTGGGTATTGACCGTAGTTGCATGTATTGACTGTACACTAGTGTCTAAGTACCGACGGTAGCAAGCAATGTGTGTATTTTCTGGGATCCATGGTGGTGTCTAACACTTCTGTTACACCTCATTCGAAAATAGGTCAGATTACCGGCATCAGACGTTTCTTTGTGCGCGAGTCTTCACTCCCTTTGAGTGGGAATTTCAAGCAGGACAGTTTGAGAGTAATTTTGAGTGGCTAGCCAATTTTCTATGTTCTACCTGTGGATTGACAGAATTGTAAATTGAAAACTAGCAGGATGGTTTATAGCATGTAGGATTCTGGACACATGCAAGGGCACACAATGTGTTGGCAGAATATTGCATTAGGATCACAACATATGTTAAGAAATACTTTGAGTAAGCATGCTATATTTCAAATGAAATATAAACATTTGCCCGAGACCTGTAATGTTTGATGTCTTGTTGTACCTAGACCTCACACTTTTTACCAACAGGCTTACAGCACTTTAAAGTAGATACATAGATCTAATGCTTGTCTGTTTGCATGTAAGACTATGGCAATGGGTTGCTATTTTTGTGTACATGTAATATGTTTGATTACCAGATTAAATGTACCATTTGTAGGCAAAACAGATGACTTCATAGCATTGATGTGGAATGCTGTACATGTTGCTATAGTGGAAAAATGAAAGGTTCTAGTGGAGGACTCATTTAGTAAGGAGAGCCTGTTGGTTCAATTAATGAAAACTTATTAAATACTGTATAAATAATAACTTTCCGGTTTCTTTTGTAAAAGACATAAAAATACCTATACGAGTCTAGCATAAACTATAGATACAATTGGTATATATCACTGCAATTTGCTGCAATTTGCTGCAATTTTCATTCTAAGGTAACTTTATAGTCCCTAAAGTTGGAGAGAATGTTCTTTAAATTACACTATAATGGTTTTTGTTTTAAACACCTTCTTTTTATTTAATTCGTCGTTGCTGTTTCATGTTTAGATGAAGATGAGTGGGAAGACGTTGAAGAAGAAGCTCTACCTGTCACCAGCTGTCTCTTCTGCCCTGAGACTTCGGAAACTCTCCCAGATAACGTAGATCACATGACCAAGGAACATAGCTTCTTCATTCCAAATATCGAGTTCCTCATAGACCCACAGTCCATGTTTGAATATCTAGGTAGGTTGGAGCTTCTTTTCTTTTTAACTCGTCAATCTTGAAAGAATAAATTAAAAAAAAATCTGTGTTCTTACATATACTGAAATTTCACTAGCATTTGTATGTTTATCAGCAGAACAAGATTCATGCAACTTTTGAGTTGTTGTCAGCGAATCATTTATGTGGTACTGCGTCAGAAAGATGCTTTGAAAATGGGCAAATTGTAGTTTTTGTACATAGGTCTTTGAACACAGGTAGCAGTTTTCTTAACACAGAAACCATACCACTCTATATCAGAAAAAGTTGAGAGTCTTCAAAACTCCTTCATAAAATTTGAAAGCTAAATTATTCCCTGGTTTGTTGTGTTTCCCCCTTTTTTGTTTTTCTGCTAAAAATTCCATACTCCCAATAATAACAACATTTTTTTCCTCTTTCGTTTGCAGGGGAAAAAGTGGGCAGTGGCTTGATGTGCCTTTGGTGTAACGAGAAAGGTCGCACCTTCTTCACAGTGGACGCTGTACAGAGACACATGAGAGACAAAGGTCATTGTAAGCTTCAGTACGAAGGTGACGCCACCTACGAATACTCAGATTTCTACGACTTCAGGTATTAATTAAATTGATTTCATCCTTTTTTATTTGGATGATGTATTTACTTTATGATGATAACAACACCTAACTATTTGAGCTTGTCAGCCTTTGGCATGAGTTGCATGTCAGGGTAGCGTAACATAGTAATCTGACATTGTTTTTAACTCGGTCTGAGTTGTATAGGTTTTGAGTAACAACGGTTAAGTTGTCAATATATAACTTGAAATGTAAGGGAGTTATGGAGATCAAGTTTCACGTCACTGCGAGAACCATCAGCGAGTGGTTGGGAGGTACGATCGGTCATTTCTGATAACTATTGTGATGGCAAGATTAAAGTGAGCCATCCAGTGGATGAATTTTGTGTGCAAGGGACAGGTGCTTTATGTAGATGGTGCAGTTTTGTTGCAAATTACTTTAAGTTGGTTTATTAATTGAATATTTCATGTAACTGTTTAAATCCAGAGGGTCAGTATCATATTGAGACAATACTACAGTAAAGCCTTGGCATAATAAACAAACACATATATACAAGAACCATAAGTTAAAGCCTATGACACATTTTCAAAACCCTGAATCCTTCAAGGCCTGCTGAATGCTCTTGATTGAGAATCATAGTGAGTCACTTTTATTTTACAATCTGTTCGTATCATTACCATTAGTTTTCCCGACTCGTGCCAAGGAGTTTTTGACTAAAATCACATAAATGTTTCTATGTGGAAAGTTTTTTCACAACCCTATGTTCAAGTCACTTCCCCATGAATCATGACCTGTTACAACATTTTCTTTCCTCTGGGGGTTCCTTCCAGTTACTTACATACTTAACTTTCTGGCCGTTGAATATTGAATATTCAAGGTAACATCTCTCAGTTTACATGGCCATTGATTTATTGAAAAGTGATCAATTATAAAGGTGAATAAATTGATACCACCCTAGCTGGGTGGACATTGAACAGAGTAGTGACTGAGTCTGTTTACTGTTTAAAGACAAAAACATACCTCTTATTCTCATCAATGCACTTCTACTAATGCCTGACAAATTGAAAAAACAATTGATTCTGAATGAAAATTTGATAATTTCAGGAGTAGTTATCCAGACCGTGAAGATGCGGAAGAAGACAAAGATGGTGACGATGATGACGGTGACGAGAGTGAGGACGAAATTGAGATTGTCTCTTTGAATCAAGATGGATATGAGCTCGTCCTTCCCTCTGGCAAGTATCTCTGTGTTTGTTACTTGGAAATGGAGGCAGGAGACCCCCTTCCCCCCAATCTATGTATGTGACCCCCCTCCCCTCCTCCCCCCCCATCTATGTATATGGTCTTATATGTTTATTCCAATGTCTTTAATCATGTTCCTCAAAGGACATCTGTATTGCCACCAAATTTTACCTCGCTGCCATTTGTTCTCCCTTATCGTCAAAAATAATGACATGGAATACTGACTGAAGTGTTGTATTAAGGAGCAAAGAGTCTCAGGGGGGGGGGAGGGGGGGTTAGTGACAGTGACTGTAAAATGCTGTTATAGACATCCAAACAAATGGTGAACTATGGTATCAACTCTTACATAATTGGGGTCAATACCAATGAATTGTAAACTCTGCATAGTTATAATGTCTTCTTCCACAGAGAAAATTCGTAAACACAATATGTATGATTTCTTCTTATTACCTAGAAATTGTCCATCTGTCATGTCTCAAAACAAGCATTTCTTTATCATGTCATCTTCAGTATGTATTACATCTATTCTATAGCCTCATTCCTACCAGGAGTTTTTTTTAGTTTTATCTGACATATTCACAGTATTTCGTCTATTATCGTATAGTGTGTAAACCCTTACCAAACTGTGTATTTTCCTCTACATTTATTTAGGTGCCAGGATCGGTCACCGTGAACTGATGAGGTACTATAACCAGAATTTACCCCCAAAGAGAGAGGTCGCTCTGAGAAACTCACCGTTGACCAAGAAATTGCGGCATTACTACAGAGCCATCGGATGGACAGGACCCTCAGGTAAGATTGTCTTAGATGATTTAACCATAAATTATTGTCGATATAGTTACCAATCTGTGACCACAAAAAGTTAATTGTAATGTTACGGTAGTGGTGGATGGCAGGATATGTTTGATAGCATCGGGCACAGGAAGGGCAAATTGCAGCCATTGGACGACCGCAAATTTTCTGCAGCCCTGCAAGGTTTACAAAACCCCATTAGTGACACCCATAGAAACAGTATAATATTGCAGCAAACTTTTAAGTCAACCAAAAATCAACCGAAGCAACCAAGTCAGTGAATGACTGAAATCTATAAAGCATTAAAACATTGGGGACTGTATATAGGGCCTGGCTGTAATAGGATATTTTAACATTACAATAAACAAGGCATATATATAGAACTTGTTGGAATTACCATTCCCTTATTATGTAACATTTGCATTTTGACCATTGAAGTAAGTACATTCTTAAGTGTTGTGGCCCACCAATCATATAGGGGGTGGACCAGAGGTTATATCCGTGAGGAAAGTTAGTTAAAGTAAGAACCGACGGAAGTTTTAGTGGCGCAACATAATGAACAATGTAGGTAACTAACTGTTAACGTTGTGACTGAATTCTCGACAAGTTTTCACTAAATTTCAGTGGTTGGAATACAGAGTATGTTCCTGTGTGATACTTCAATCATAATGTGCGCTTTTGAGAGTGATTCCTCAAGCTTAGTCAAAATGCCTGACTCTCGTATAAAATATGTCATGATATGAAATACTTAGAATTGATCTCAGATCCCAAATTTGTCAAACTCAGTCATTGAAATTAGTATACGTACACTGACCGTTTGTGATTTATGAGCCAAGAAATTGATCAGCCATGTTGTCTTTTTTTGTTACGTTTAAAGGTGGCGTGTATGCCAGACAAGCCAAGGATATGAAGGTCATTCAGAAGTTTAAAGACAAGCACAAGCTCAAGTTACAAACCAAGGCCAATGGAATGCAGAAGCATTTCAGACCTCAAGTGATATTTTAGCTCCACAAGGGAAACTACCAGGGAGTGTGTTTTACATGTCCTTGTTTTTGCCCTCATTGCTTCAATTGGAACCTTTATCAAAGCGAATTTTTGCAACTGATAAGATTTTTTCTTTCTTCGTTTTTCCCCTTTTGGCCCCCCGCCTCCCTGCCCTCCTTCCATGTTGCCCCACCATTCCATTTTGTCCAACCCAAGACCTTGTGGATGACAACAGGTAGTGCTCAAACTGAGATATAGTATTAGATTGGTTGCTGATATTAATTGCTTTTGATGATACTTAAACAATAATGCTGCCTCAAGTATTAAACCAGAATGCAAAAATGCATTGTGGTTTCGATGATGTAACATGAGTAGTTTTCTTCATGAATCTGATATGTATAGTGAGGGTGTACATGTTTAAATAAGAGATAAAACTGGTTACATTTATGTATGGAACACTTTTGGATGCTTACATGTGTTCACTAAATGTTCATTATAGTTCAGTGTGATGTTGAATGAGTTCCATTTTTCAACCGTTGAAGTTTCATTTTGGTTCAGTGAAGTTTCATTTTGGTTCCGTGAAACTTTGTGGATACTCTTTGTTAGATTCAATTGCGACCAACCATTTGAGAGCCGTTGGTTTGGAATGGACAAAATGTTTAAAAGTTATCAGCAGTTTTATCACTTGTAACCGATTTTTTGCAGCTTGCTTGGTTTGGATAATCTTGAGTAGTTCATGCTACTCAACAGCTCCTCCTTTATTCAACATTTTCATAATTTTACCACAAATGTCAAAATTATGTGAAAAAAAATTCCATTCAATATGTGTCAAGGATATTGCCAGTGAACTTAAGGCCTGGAAACAAGCAGAATTAAGAAACTTAATTAAAAATTTAAATTAGAACAAATACATAAAGAGATACAAAGAGAAGTTATATAGATTATTTTGATCTATTTAATGCTTCCATTAAATTTGAAGAATAAATGAATTTATATAGCAAAACTTTGTATCAGAGAAACAAGTGAATGATATCAAAGTTCACTTTGGAATGATAAATAAACAGTTCAGAAGAAGAAACTCTGTGTAACATATTTTGTAAGATTCTTTTTCTTTCTATGTCAGTAGGATCTTTTTAATAAAGTTCTACTTAAAAAAAAATGTACAGAGATTCAAAAAGACTTTTTTTTTTCTCTTTTTGATAAGATATAAACAATTTCTTGATAACACTTGTAAAATGAACATCAAACTAAAAACTGTGCTTTTCTTAATACACAACAAAGTGGAGTGGTTTTAATGAGCAATGAATCCAAGAAGCATATCAGAATATATACTTGAACTTTATAGTATGCCCCTCCTAACTGATTACACTACATAAACTTAGCTAGCTGAGACTAGGAGTAGTGAAGATTAAATTAGTTTGCACATTGGAAAATTTATAGTTATAAAAAGTTAAGAGATCTGACACTTCTTCCTTTAATTCCTAGTCGTAGCTGAAACGGAACCACAAAGTGAAAGTTAGCAGGACAATGGACGTACAAATTCCATCTACCCTCACCCATCAGGAATAAAACACACGACCCGTGTGCAAACATGCTATGGTTCTAATGCATATTTTCTCTACAGGAGTCAACCTAGACTGCATTTAAAATAGTTTTTAATTCATTTGTTCGTCATAATATCACAACATACTTATTGGATTTATATTACCAGTAAAATACAAGAAATGACAAAATCTCCTTAATTTTAACAAGATTTCTTCAAACCACATTACTCAGAAAATGATTTCCTCATAAAGCTCTGGTTGCTTGCTGACTTCTCTCTTTGCATTGATGCTAAATTTTACATTTTCCAGTACTGTTGCATCCAACAATTTTCGCCAGATGCTTGAAAATTTCCCCAAAGAAAAATTCTTTTAAGGTTTAAAAACTTCCTAGTAACAACATACCATGCAACCTTAAATGACTGGCTATGCTGAAAATATCACATGAGGAAATTTGAATTAATATCATATTAGACCAAACTTCTGTAAATTCTGTATTTAGTACTTATCTTTGATTACTTGTTATCATTCAAATGGTTGACATTTGTAAATAATTCAATGTTTCAAATATAATCATTTCAAATGTTTACATTTCATTGTTAACATTAAAAAAATGGAATTTTTGAACCAGCAAAAAAAAGGTCAGCACATTGTAAATGGTTTAAATGGGAATCATAAAATAAACTTATATTCCGTTTGGCTTTAGCTACTTAATGATCGTGTCTCGATTGGTTAATCCAGTCTCTTTCACTGACAGATATTCAACGTTTATAAATGGAAATCATTTCAAACCTTAAACGGTACTCAAATACCACCCGCACTGATAGAAGTTAGTAAAATATCAATATTAATGTTGCCTAAAGTCATCTCATTTAACCACCAGAAAGGCATCTCTGTATGAGTTGCCCACAAAGTTACAGCACAGAAATAAGAAAAACAGAACAATATTGTGTACTTCGAATGAGGATGCTATGAAGAAACTACACTTTAATCATTAGCAGAAGTCCTGGCTACGTGCCTGATGTCAAAATAAACAGGCAAATACACCTGCTATAGACTAATGGAAACAATACTGCTGACCTTTGCAAGAGTAATTTAATTCCAAATGCAAAATTTGCAAGCCAATCAAACTATTTCCTTTCAAATTGAGCCAGGAATTTGTCCTTGCCAACACTTCTTTGATCCGTCAAGAGATTTTAGTCAAATTTCTTCTTATAAAAATAAAGTGTATAAATCCACACAGTTTGTGTCGATAACTGCTCTGTATAAACTTCCACCATTCATTTATGCTTCATTTTTTTCCCTTCTTTGAGCTAAGGTTACAAACTTTCTCATACACAAAGCTTATGTATGGTTAGTTACCTGTTAAAGTTGCCTTTGGCGCAGATAATGAAAATGCAAAAAATGTTTTCAAAAGCAAAATGCTGAACAGTTGACAGTACTGCTCTTGATCACAAAAACATTTTAAAAGAAAAGTTTAATATTATTGATGTAATAAAATTGTAGTAATGTTTCTAAGAAATTTAGCAATGAGGATCTCCGGCCATGCCCTAAATCAACAGAGTGCATTGTCATATAGGTCCTACCTAGTTTCATGAAACTCGACGAGCTGAAATCTTTGAGAGTTCCTATGAGGAATCTCTGACGGACACTCCTGGGAAAACTACCTGCACATTCCCTGATTCACACACTGACATATTCCAACTGACACTCGGTTTTTACCACCCTTGACTAGCACATTTTAGCGACAAAATGTTGCTTAACACACCTCTGGTCGTGAACCAATCAGAAAGCATCTTTGAGGTATCTTCAATCCCATCCGCTAAAATGAGTTTTAAGCTTCCAACGTCAGTGAAACTGCATCCAAGTCTCCGAAATGGAATATATCGGACTCATACCTGTGATTCTTCTCATAATTATTGAAGATTTCATCTTTTTTTTTAAACATATTATCACAACCAGCGCATCGATTGAGACATGTTACAACGCTATACAAATTCTTCCGAGATCGGTGAACAGGATAGATCGCACGCATCATGGCCCCAGGCCTGTATCCACCAATCACTGTTAGGACCGATATGACAGCGCCCTCTACAGAAATGCCGAAGAGCCTCATTAGTAATGAATCTTGACAACCACAGCAAAACAAACAAAACTCTAGACTGTTCCTTGTTCAATCATCAATATAGTAAAAAAAATTTAAGGAAATGGTTTAACTTAAACTTTTAAAAAAGTAGCCAAAATTAAACAGCGAAACAGAAAGCAAGAGAAGAAAGTTGCTTGAACAATACTATTTTTTATGTACAACATATTGCAATTTCATAGTTTTCTTTTTTGTCAAAGTGATCAATGGAAGCTCTACCAGATTGACATTCACTTTCTATTTTCCTCCTCCTGTCCCTACCCCTACCCCAACCCCCCCACCCACTCCCCCACCCACTCCCCCTCCCCTTAACAAAGAGAAATGCTATTTAACCCTCCACAACCAATATCATTCACATTTTCAATGTTTCAGTTCTTAACTGATCCCAATTAATAACTTTTCCTTAAAGATCTGAAAACGGAGGAACAGGAAGATGACACTTTGTCATCCTTTATAAAAAAAAACAGATTGATCGATCCAGTGACAGTCATCACAGACAAAATAAAATTTCCACCCATTCCACAACCCCTACCTCAACCTTATCCTTTATAAACAAAAATGAAATATTTAATAAAAACTTACAATTTTTATTGGGCAGTTTGAAACATAACTTGTCAAAACCTTTTTGCTCTTGAGTACATTACAAAAACGAAGCCGTTTTTCTCTTTGCTTCAACTAATGGTTAACTATATTGCCAATTTAACAAAAGCATTTTGCAAGTTTTAACATAAATTTCTGCATATACATATTAATAATGTCAAATCTACTTTTTATGCTAAAAGAAATGAAAAAAAGTTCAGTAGTACTGATGAAATAAAGTATCACTACAACAAATGAAAACAAACAAAGATTTAAAATAAGAATTCTCTAAAAGCTTTACATTCATGGTCGTCAACCCTGTTCCCTTGACAACCAACGACCTTCAAAGGTCAACAACAGTATTGCCCCCAAATATGCTAGCAAGTCAAATAATGGTCATCCATGCTCACATTTCAACAAGCATTTCACTGCCACTCTTAAAGGTATGCTGGATTGGCCCCAAATATGCTAGATATTTAATATGGTCACCTTTGGTCAAAATTCATCAACTTGTTTTTATTACATCCTTCGAGGAAATTTTCCTCATTGGGACATTCAGTCATCTTTCATGTTCCTTAAAAATGTCTGAGAACAATTTGGGGAGTAAAGACCTCCAGGAAAGTACTTTTTTGAAAACTTCTGGCAATTATAGGGTGCTATAGTGTGGGGCCTATAATACGGACTACCTTTCTTCAGTTTAACGACCCACACACACTGATATATTTGATCGAATATTGTAATAATCTGCAATGGCAAGGAATAACTTGGAGGATAAAAGCATCCATGAAACCTCTAAAATTGAATTACCACAAAACCTTGTAAGTACAATACTTTCCAAACCCCGCAAAAATACAAAAAAAGAGAGAGAAAACAACATACAGAGATGAGAAAATAGAAGAAATTTGAAGGGGGGGGGAATCAATTTTAAATACAATTAAGAAGAGAACTAGAATTAAACAGTACTTTTCACTAGTTTAATTTTGTGATTAGTGGCATAGCCAGGGGGCAGTGGGAGGGGGGGGTGCACCGACACCAAATGTTTTTTTAAGAAAAGACGTATTTTTTAAAAGAAAATAGGTCCAGTATTTCTGTCTGCCCCCTAGAAAATTATCGACAGCCCGCAGCAAAAAAAGGATGTCAGGCTATGCCCCTCCCCACCCCCATATATCAATATTGAATTTTAAAGTACGTAGACCTCTCTCAAGGAAAGCCATGTGACAAGTAGTACATTTTTGCCATGGTACCAAACAAAAATTGTTGTAGTACAAAGTGTGTATATACAGAAACAAATTACCATAGCAACGAATCTAACGAAAAAGTTAGAAAAAGAAAAACAAGAAACAATTAAGCCAAGACAAAATTTGAAGTTAAAACAAATTAAACTTTGACGTACATAAATATTCCTAGTGAAGATAATGAATTACAAACTTTGGCAAGCAAATTTGAACAAAAATAATGGGTTTTAGAGGACAAAGAAAAGACATAAGGAAAAATGTTTAAACTGTATATTGACAAGAAACTTGAAATTAGTAAAAAGAGTGTTCCATCAGAAGACATATCTTCCTGTACATGGTATCTTAAACATCATTCTAGACACTGAACTATCTTTTGACCAAGATTGAAGGTGGGAAAGGAAAACAGTGCTCAGGAACAGTTTGGCAGAATAAATATTTGGGGAGAAAAATGCACAGGAAGAGCTATTGATATGCTAAATACTTTTGTAATAAATCACTTAATTTTTTTGTGATATAAATGGTATATGTACAATAGTCATTCAGGAAAATTAATATTTCAAAGATATTCCCAGATTGTCAAATAGATGACAGCAGTGCATTATTTACAACCATGCACCCCAGTTGTCAGTCTAAATTAGGAAAAACTTGCATAAGGTACAGTTTAATATCACGACTGAATTTTATTCTAATTTTTCACCTATTTGGCAAAAGTTTCTGCCATGGAAATAAGGAATGTGTTACTGTCTGTTACAGTCATCACTGTGTGTGTGTGTTTGCCCGTCCTTCCTATTTTAAATGGAACAGAGCTAAGATACTCCACTGTAAATTGGAATCGCTTCAAAGCTGGAGTCCTCAAGTCCACTTTACTCTGGACTCAGACTTGGCTTGTGCTCAAGTCCAGTGAACTCGCACTTGGACTTGGGATAGGTGAACTCCACTACAGCCCTTAATTGGTCCTGAATGGTCCCCCTGTCCAGTTCCCTTCTAGGGTCTCGGGTTTTCTCCTCCTCGACTTAGAGTTTGCCTACCAAAGAGTCTGATGAACTTAACAAGCAAAAGCAAAAAGGCACTCCTTAACAGACATTAGTTTACTAACATCAATTATTCTCTTTGGTGATTTGCTGAGTTAACTTGGGAAGCCAAAAATGTAATAGCAGAACAAAACCAAAGAGATCCATAAATATATTGTTAATTACTCGACTTGTCAAAACATCCAACACCTGGCCGGTTTACCAAAACGAAAGTCAAACCTTGATGGTAACCCAAAGTTAACATTGGACGA
Source organism: Apostichopus parvimensis (assembly GCA_000934455.1). NCBI lineage: Eukaryota > Metazoa > Echinodermata > Holothuroidea > Aspidochirotida > Stichopodidae > Apostichopus > Apostichopus parvimensis. The sequence goes on along the minus strand of KN888765.1, from coordinate 5,366 downwards.
TAGATTGAGAAGGAAGGTGGAAGACCAAAAAAAAAAGACAACAAAAAAAACAGGACAAATGCAACCTTTGAGATGGAGAACTGTGCTTGAGGAACTTATTAGTCCAATCTTATGTTGAATAAAAATTGTGCAATAAGTATGTGGAGACAGGTAAATAAAAAGTACTATGAATTTAATGATGACTTAACGCAATCTGCAGCTTTACTTATCCCGGGATCGATTTCAGGGATCAAAAGGATCAACAGAGTGACGAAAAGTACATGTACACACAGACAATTTACTAAGAAAATTACTTTCAAAATTTGTTAAAGCTTCCGTTTTGTGATTAATATAAAAAAGAGTAAAATCATCTGCTAACGAGCAGGTGGTCGGTGTTGGTAAAATGTGAACGATCCCGGTCGGTTTACTATCTTGAATCTCACTTCTTTATGCCCAAATCTTCCTCTCATGTAATGCCATCTTCAAATAATTTCACCTCTACTCATTCTGTTTGTTGCAAGTGTTTACTATAGCCATTTATTATGCTATTATTATACCAGACAGGATTCATCTTTTGTGACTTTGTATATTCATAAAATAAACATGATAAAAGGGGGGAAAAAAAGACAAAAAAACTTCAAGCACACACAAACACAAAACACAATGATAAAAAAAACAGACTTTGTCCCATCCTGTTCATAAATTTGGCAATAAAATGAAGGGGAAAAACAAATTTAATAACAAACCAAAATGTTACATTAAGTCTCAATTTGAAATGAAGTATGTAAAGAACGAAAAACATAATTGTGATTCTTACGACAACTCCATCTTTCTCTAAATCATTTTCTGATGAGAGACAATAAGCTTTCTGCTGGTATTACTTGACTCATAAACTAACCTGAGACAATTGAAAAAAAATCACCAAAACTTCTGAGAAACTTCAAACGTCAAGTGATTGATTTGAAAAAGGGAAAGAGAAAAAAAACGAAAAAAAAACACATCGTCTTGGGCAAGACAGATCACGGCACGGTGGGGAAGAGGATAATTGATTTCAGGCATCTCGTTTGAAGAGACGGATGACTCCTGCTTCGTGGAGTTTATTCCATAACTCCCTTTCGTTTTCCACGTCATGCAGGGCAGTGGACTTGTCTGTGTGGGCCACAAACTTCTTGTCGTAATAGTGGAGCGTAAATCTGGGGTCGTAGCCGAAGCCATAGATGTTGACTTCGTCACACATGTGGATAGCCAAAAACACGACTAAGGCACCTGTTAGAGAGTAAGTAAACGGAATCGCCAGTGAGGAAACGAGAATTAAGAGACGATTTTGGCGTCATTTCGGGATCTTGAATGTTGTGTTTTAAGTAGCAACTTGCTAAGAAGCTAGAAGACTCTGGAAATGACAGCGACTAAAGTTTCCAATTTTTTGTTTTTATTATTTCATACCATACCAACCACTATATTGCATTTTACATTGACAATCAAGACTGGAGGGGGAAGGAAGAGGAGGGAGGGGGGAGGAGGGAGCGAGTGATCACAGTCACTCGTGCAATATGTTAACAATAAGATCCAATAAGATATGATGTTAGCTCAGTGGTTAACGGCGGTGCCTTTCAATCATAAGGTCCCCGGTTCGAGTCACTCCCAGATTAATGAATGTCGTCCAGTTACAGAGTTGTTGACAATTAACAATTCATAATCATGGACGTTAAATATGAATGTAAGAGACTGACTTCGGTTAGCTTGAGGCTTTGATAAGCCAATGAGGCTTCTTGGCGAGTTCCTGCTTGCAGGAGGATCTAATATACATACATACATACATACATACATACATACACACACACATACACACATGTTTGTATTTCATTCCAACCGAGGACCCCATTGTATTTTCCATTGTTCAAATCCACGTACCCTAACCTTAACAATACCCCATACAATAGAATTCTTCCGAGGACGTGGTGATTCTTTAGAAATTCCATCCGAGGACCTGAAATTCTTTTGTTCAAGTCCTCGGTCAGATAGAAAAACAAACGCACCCATACACACATACACACATACATACATACATCCTCACAATACAGAAGTGAAAGCAACACTTCGCTTTACTCTATGCTGTTAAAACGACTTCAGTCGCAAAGTACCACAGAGTTCGATGATCGGACAGACTCGTCGCAAACCTACGTATGTGAGTACAATACAAACAAGCACCCCAACCTCGACCAAACTTCTCTGAGGCCCAAGACATGAACACAAAAGTGCATGATATGGGAATAATAGAGACTTAGAGAGTTCCATAGACTACCTCTGATTAACAAATTAAATCATAAAAAGAGAATTTTGTGTCTCACACCTGCAACATAATTTATCGTCGTATTATTTGCAAATATATGAAAAATTTATGCCCATCATTTTATTGCTTAATTCTGGTGCAAGTTTGGCCAACAAAAAAAATTAACATCACAGTTTTCCAGCACCTTATCATTCCTTTAGAGCTTGAGCACAGTTAAGTTGTGGCAAATGCGAAGGAAAAAGTAAAGCTCTTCACAACGTTTTCGGAGAAAACTCACCGGTGGTAGGTCTGTGTGATTTTGAGTCAAGGTAATGAGTAAATATGTAACGGAAGAAATCTGGATGAATACTCCTTGTCCTCTGGTTGTTGAGAGCAGGTTTTCTCAATTTACTGTGAAAAGAATTGGAGTGAGCTTTAAAAAGATATAAAGCAGAACTACTATTCATATCATATCACTGTGTTTACTGCAATTACTGCCATGTTAAAGATACAAAGGAATGTTGTTAGTAATAACAACAGCAAAATACAAAAACAAACAATCTAACGCAGAAATGTAAATTGTTTTTTGTTTTTTCCGAAAAACATTTTTTTAAAAGCAAAATCATCTACCATCACAAAGTTATTTTATTTCTTTAATTTATTTTTTAAAAATTCAGACTTTTAATGGGTTTGAGGTTGTTTTTTTATTTAACAATTTTGAATTAACAATTTGATAATTTATGTAATTTAACCATATTTGGGAACGTGTATTGTACAGTATGCCTCTGAGTAAGGAGATATACCTTTGACAGCCAAAACACATCAGACTTATGTTTGAAACCATACATAGCTGTTTCATTTATTCAGCTGCATTATCTGTTTCGTTGGGTGATCGAGCCATTAACACAGTTTATTGGTTGGTAATTTAGATTTATCTACTAATTGTGCTTTTGGGTCATAGTGGTTTACATGTCTAATAGTCCTTTCACTTAGAGAACTGATTTTTTTTCTTTCTATTCCATACCAACGTCCCGTGACAATGAAGGTCCTAAGAATGAATAGTCACGCTTTCATTTGAAATAGCGATGAGAAGGTCCAATTTTTGAAAACTTCCGATTCACTTCTTGTACATGATTATGTTGACATGAGAGTCTAACTTGTCTGGGCAACGAAATGTTGATGATCGAATCCAAGTAATAAATCACTCGCTCATTAAACAATCGCTTGGCGGAACGTTCTAGACGGGTGTGTGACTTATTTCCCGACTGCAATCCAATTTTCTTCTCTTTTTCTCAGTAATTCTCAGTAAAACTGCGAATCAAACGTGAGATTTTCTGCTGTATTTTTACATTGGGTCACAGCTCTGACCTGCCTATTAATACATCAATGGATGACATTTCCAGCTAAGACATCGTAAAACAGTTCACAATCATTTGGCTGCTTCTGATGAGCGATTTAACTACCTTTTGTGCCAACGTGAAACATAAATTTGTGTCCCACGAATTTAATACGATGCTTTTCATTGCTTCATATTGCAAACCCGTTGAGATTAATGACTGGTTTTTATCATTCCCCGAGGGACTTTTAGTCACGGTATATATATTCCGGTTCGTTTTATCGATTCCTTTCACTGTCAAGCATGCTACCACCTGACTGAAGCAAATAGAATACAAATTCTAGCTTTAGAAATAAATGAACTTTTTTGGGGGGCCTGTTATATCCTATCTAGCTAATAGGCATCAACAGTTCAACACTAAATCAGAGGTAAGATAAATCCAACCATTTGTTCTTTATTTGTGTTGTATATAACTACCAGGGATGTAAATTGTCCTGGAGTTGAGAGTTTCAAATGCTGTGGCAGCCTACATCCTCTACCACAGAGACAAGCACAAGAATGTATAAAAGAGGGCACAGATTTCTAGGCACATGTGAATATTTTACTCTTCATTCTTGGTCATTCAGAACGTTGTAAAGTATACTACACTACATATCTTGCAATACAAATATCTATGTCTACATATTAAACAGTGTTCTTTTTTAGTTTTCCTGTTTTTGCTTTTTTCTGTGTGATTGATTGGTAGGGATAGATACAGGCTAGCCAGCCAAGGTTAATTTCCTCTATAGGATGTTAACAAAGTGTGGAATAATTCATTTAATTACTTTTAATTCAATGGGATTAATTCATGATTTACCATAAAGGAAGTTAACTTAGACAGGGGACCTCTAGAATTCTCTCCTCAGTTACTGCATGTCAAACCTTTTTGATACCTTCCCTTTTATTACATAAGAACAGATATTTATAGGAAGAGGTTGGCAATGCATATCACACTATTAGTATCTGTGATAATAACATTTTAATAATTATTTGTCAAATAAGCTAGTTCTGTTAGAGTACAACTGCAGAGGCTGAAGGGAATGTACTGACTATTTATTTTTCTACTTCATAACTCAGTCCATGAGATGCTTTAATGTCAAATATTACTTTCTGATCAGAGCCAAGCACAGCATCACTGGTAGCAACAAGGACAGACCGAAGGCACCAAGGACCTTGTTGGCAATATGTAGGAAATATGTAGGCAATATGTAAGATATACGTAGGAACTACGTAGGCAATATGTAGGAAATATGAATAAATTGGTGAAGCAGCAATTAATCTTAAAGGTAACTTGCTTGATTTGGGTTTTCACTAAGAATAAAAAAATTCTTGATGTGAAATTAAAAGAATGGCAGTGTGTTGTTGCTATCAAGCTGTTGTTCTAAATCCTTAAAAGGTGTAAAACAATATTGTTCAATTACAGTACCTTTCGTTAAAACAAGTTCACATAAATTCACCGAGATTTAATAGTTTACATCAACTAGAAAATGGGGGATTGGAAATCATCACCACCCAGTGGGAAGACAAAGTACGAACTCTCCCAGCAACAGTGCTTAGGCCTTTTTGCGGTTAAACTGTGGTTATCACTGCATCTCGCAGGGATTAACTGAAAACCAGTGGCGGAGGGTCCATACAGTCAGGGGGGGCGGATGCCCCCCCTGACGGACTCAAATGGACTGCTGGCGCCCTTTTCAGCTTTTTACCACTTTTTACTTATTCGCGATTATTGACTTTTTTATTGCG